>JARHVA010008770.1:307500-422915 GCA_037957365.1 Torreya grandis | reverse complement strand
CTTGCTTGACCTCTATCTAAATAATTTATTCATGATTTTATGGAAAAAAATACCACCATAAAATATTAGTCAACACCATCATACATAATTTTAGCATCATCACCAAGATCAATCATATCTAGGTCTTTCCTAGAAGACATTCAACATCTCTATCAACTCACACATCTCACGTGCCCTTCTCTTATGTGTCATCTTCTCATAATGAATCAGTATCATCCTCTTTCATAAACCTAGAATGGATTAAAATTTGAGTTTATCACAAATTAGTCACACTTTTACATGACTTCACACACATGAAACCACCTACGAAAACTTCTCAACAATTTACAACTCTATGTAGAATTTGCTCTCATAGCCTACAAAACACATTGAAGAGTTTTATTCCACAAAGATAACCACAAGGACACTACATTACTCTAAGACAAATTGATGAAATAATGAAGAGGGGGACCATTTAATTTTTAACTCTAATTATCATGTTTCAAGGGTTCACACATCCAAATTGATATAGGAATTTTGTCAAATAATTTGAAAACCTACTATAGGGATTCTATTTTTTGCATAAATTGAAATGAAATATGCATTCAATCTATGTTGAAACTAGGCTTATTTTCATTATAAAAAGGAGGAATTACAAAATAATACACCTACATATATATTAAAATACCTCTACCCATGAAATGGAAGTCTTACAATCCTTATAGACTAAATAAATATAAAACATTATAGTTATAGTCTATATCTAGCAACCCATTTTTTAAAATTTAAGCCATTTCACTTATTTGGACAAAAAAAACATGTGATCTCTCATAATTATATTTTTTTATTTATTTGTCATTTAATATTATCCATTAAACATTTCAAACAACAATATGTCACAAAAAGGGCCAAATCCCATTTTCATCTACAAGTGGTTGTATTCATTTTTTTAGCATGAGACGCAATTAATTTAATGCACTTTTGGCATACAAGACCCTATCAATTATGTGAATAATGTTTTATTTTAAAAATTCCTATATAGGATTTTAAATCACTTGGAAACTAATTTTATGACCATGTCAAATTTCTCATAGGTATTTACAAATACTAGATAAAATCACAATCATAATTGGTGATCAAGATCCATATTAACACTAGGAAAAAAATTAAGTGAATAACAAGACCTAAATAGGGAAATGGTTTCTAGTTATCAAAGACAGTCTCAAAAAAATCTTGTTTAGACCTAATTTGTCTTTATAAAACCAATTACCTAAGATTATATCCACACATTCACCAAAGACCCAATTTTTAAGATAATTTTGGATACAAATAACATTTTTTGAGACCAAAGTGAATGTAACAATCTTGATTACACTTGTAGTTTTGTAGGCTTACAAAGATGAATTTTTTATCTTTATAAGCACTATGGAAACCAATAAATTTTGTAATATGATGTGTAATTAAAATTTTAGATTAATAATATAAAAAACCTCCCAATAAAAATATGGATAGGCACATAAACCAAGACAACCTTTCTCCAAACCAAACACACCAAAACTGAGACAAAGCAAAGTGAATCAATGGAGAGATGAATGCACTCTATATTTGATGATGTAATATTGCTCAAGACCTTAGATTCTCCTACATCACAAGGGTAGGCCTTGGTGGAGGCTAAAACAACCAAATAGATCCTCAACCTTTGGCCTTTAGTGTAGGTCATGATTGGCATGCTATGAACCTTCCAAGGCCTAAAAAATATTTTATTATTTTTATTTATTTATTTTTTATAAATACTTTGTTATGTTTTTTGTTGAATTTTTTTAATATTTATTTTGTACAAAGGATTATATATATATATATATATATATATATATATATATATATATATAAATTATATTTTTTACAAAGGATTATATATGTAAGGATCCAATCATTTATATTAATTGTTGGTAGTATTCTCAATCAACTAGTACTTTAGATATATTGCCTTTTCCATTAAATTAGAAAACTTTTCCATGCCAATGAAACATAAGATTCTACCGACTAGGCCATGGAGTAAGAATTGAATTCTTACCATAAGAAAGGATGAACTAATTGAATAAAATTCATGTCTCACATAATCATGACCATTTAATTGTAAGGTATCTATTCATTATTTATATTGTATTATTATAATAGATTAGATATAGCATAGATAAAATTGAAGTACAATAGTGAAGATCATTAAGAGGTTACAAATTAGAGTAACCTTTTTAATAATATAAGGTATTACAGTGTAAATAGACATCAAAACATTGTATTCAATGGTTATTATATAAATATAAGTAAAATAGAATTTAGTGTAGGAATTAGTGTGTACTATGTATTGAATCTTGTGAATTAGCAGACCTAGTTATTTTATTTAATGAATGCATTAGATAACTATTTACAAAAAATGCTAACATCTACATCACATTAATTCTAACTAAAGGTAACTTAATCAATATAAACCATATGTATCCAACCGCTTTAGATTTTATGTCAACATTTGGTGGCACCACATAGACTTCACTTAACTAATATCTAGGGGAAGGTATCTATTGTAATTTTGGAAATGGTTGTGAATAAAAATATAATAGTGGTGGGAACATAAGATCATACTTTTTTTTCACTTAGAGATCAAATGAATGAGTGAATCATTACCTAAAGTAAAGGAATCGTTCTTTCACTCTCAAAAAGAGGAATTTTAAGTCAATTTTACAAAGCTCTTATGGCCCTAGATATTGGGGACAGATAATCATGCATAAATTTGTAGATTTAACATTAAGTAACCCATATATTTAATGACATAAAATATTTAATCACTCCAATTCCTTGATACACCTTTAACTTTGGACATAGATTTTTGGTTTGAGACTATGCTCAACTCATTTATCATAGTTTGGGATATATATGGTTGGACAAGATTTGATGCAAAAAGAAGATGAGTTTGTTGATGGGACAAGGCATCACTTCTTGGGAAATGTACTACTCCTCATCCACAAGTTTTTTTCAATTGAGGTATTTAAATAAGGTAAATAGTTCCTTTAAGGGTCAGTCACCTAATGGATGGGAGGTGGAAAAAAGGGGGATCCTCACAAGATGTGACCACTCAGAATATCTAATCTAAATGATTAGGGTAGGTTAAAAAATATATAGGGGAATAAATAAGTAACAATCAAATTAAGAATAAGTTAATTAATAAAGGATAGATTAGTAAGAGGATAACTCAACATAGTAATGAGAAAATGGTGAATGACAAGATAAGAAAATAGATGGAGAATGAGAAAAGTAACTTAAATAATAAGGAGATACATAAGAAAGAAAGCGAATAAATAATTTTAATAATTAGTAATATAGTGGATGAAACCAATATGGCCTCTACTAATAAAAGTCTTAATATTGAAAATATAGATATTATCCCTCTACCATAAATAGATGAGTTAGTATTAACACCACGGGAAGGTGAAAGTAAGCCAAGTGAGATAAGTAGAATTGAATAATTACTGTATCATACACCAAAAAAATCATGAATGGCATGTGGAAAGGGTTATTATATTTAGTTTCATTGATAGGAATACCTAAACTATTCAAAAACTTGGGTGTAGAAGACCAACTGATAGAGAATAGTTTAGCCAGCACTAGACAAGGCATAGAAAATAGTTGAATAAGAGATGAGGAGAATATCATTAATATAGGAGTGTTATTTGTATTATGGAACCAAGGGAAGAAATTTTATCAATTGAAGTAATTTTTATAGGAATTAATCATGAAGAATAGTTATACAGATAATGTATAAGAGCAAAGAGATGTGGACATGAGTGTTGAAAGGGTCAAGAGAAGGAGAATTCATAAATAAGTATTAATATTCATACTAGAGATACAAAACATAGAGATAATAAGTAATATAAATTAATATAAGTGAGATTTATTAATGAAAACATTGAAGAAGCAAATGAGTTAGAGATAGAAGATAGTGAAGAAGAAACTTGAAGTGACACATCCCTCCCAAACCCCAATCATAAGAGGCCCCAAAAGGAAAGGAACCCTTTGGAATAATAGTCATCCCCTATGCCACTTTAAAATAGACATGAACATCCATCTCTTATATGAAGAGATATATATTGGAGAAGAAGTAGTAGATAAATATAAAACTTTTAGTGAAGAGATTTAGAATAAAATTGATTTTGTAAAAATTCAGGTAGAAGTTTTAATAAGAAGATACTTATAAGATGAGTTAAAAATAGATAAGGGGTGTAACTAAATATTTTTTAAATAATGTAAGGATAAACAAATAATATTAATAGTATTACATGGTATTTTACTTCAATAAATTTGATTAATAGTGATAACATAAATAATAACAGTATTCACACATCAATTAATAAATAGAACATGATACAAAATATAATGAAGTTGTTACTATACAAAAAACATATGTAGGGCATAGAAGAACACTTTTTCATATTAGATTTATAATATTACAAATGAAAATATGATGTTATTTTAATTTTTAGAGCGCTAAGGGATGATGCCCTTAAATGGCATATGAAAACTTATTTTGGCCTTGCAATTTCATGGGTTGATGTATAGAAATCCTTTAAAGGATATTTTCACTACCCAAAAATTTTGACTAACAGTGTTAGTAAGACAAGGGAATTGATACATAAGGATAAATAGATAGTCAAAGACTACGCTTAGATATAAATCAATAGTGTGGAAACAAGAGGAACCATTAAATGAAAAATTAAGGATTAAATGGTTTATTTATTTAATGATACCATGCCTTAAATAAAATTTGGATGGAAAAATCTTTAATAAATTTGCATAAACACTGGATATGGAGTCACAAATAAAATCTCAGTCATGGAAACATGACATAAATACATCATTGAAATATAATGTATAAATACTAAAGTTAGATCTAGAACAACTAAGGCTAAAACAAGAAATACATATGAAGGATGATGAGTTTGGATCACTAAAAATTAATAATACCCCATTGTGATCAATAATATGGTGCACCCCTTATTTTGCATAAGGAAACTCTAAGATATAATGTCCTTGTAGTGATATGGGAAAAAATAGCCGAATCCATAAGATAAAAAAAATGCCTATGGGGATGTATGCTCCCATTCAGTAAGTGATATATGGGGAGAGGATGTACTATGGAATCTATAAGGTATATGATCATCACCTCAAAAAAAAATTCCCAATTATGGAAGTGGCTCCACCCATGAATTAATTAATGTATTACATTAGCTAAAGATATTTTAACCACTATAATCACACTTTCCATTCCATAGATGCCCTAACAGAAGTACAAGAAACTAATCAGAGAAGATCATTATCAGTTTAATAAATTATACCACCAAAATTTCCTACGAAAAATTTTATTATGCTACACCTTGGTCAACAGTATCAAACAAATCCCTCAAATCAATATTTTTAATCCCAAAATAAATAACCACAATATTATAATAGAAACCAAGGTGGGTATAGGGGAGGTAGATAGGGAGGATATAGGGGAGGATTATGTAGAGGATGGGTAAATTTAGTATCTAACATTATGGCTAGATATATTTTATTATGTGGATAAAATTTTAATTTAGAGAAATAAAAAAAAATTAAAATTATCATAGTATGTGACCAATGCCCAAAATAAAAAAAATGAAAATTCCTTAGAAATGGCCACATAGGTAGAGGTTTTCAAAGACAAGTAACAAAGATTTGAATTACCACTATTATATATATATATATCAATTCATTTGACCACTAAAATTCACTTCCCCTTGAAATATTTATGATGAGAAAAAATAAATCATTAAATCTATATTGGACATTATGGTTGAATCGAACTACTACACACTCAAAAATAAAATTAACTACTTCCATATTTATAGAAAGATATTTTTAATATATAAAGGAGGGAAAGGGTTAAAAAAAATTATAACCAGATTTATAATTAGGAGATAGCCCCACCAACATGTTACAAATGGAGAAAAGTGGGACATATTACTAGAAACTAAATTAAAGAATTACAAACTTAATGTGGAATTTATAATGAAAAAGGAACACATTACTCATTATCACACCCTAAAGTAGCACAATTATATAATAATGGTGAAATAAATAGTGAGGAGTTAGAAAAGTCTCACCCAAGAAAAGAGGTAAAAAGTTTACGGAAGCTACCAAAAGGATAGGATACAAAAGGATGGTGTAGTGAATTTATCCAATAAATAAGATATTATAAGATTGTATTTATAGAATAAAATCCACTCAAACATAAATATATGTCTAGTAAAATCATTAAATGTCAATAAAGATTGAAATAATAGAAGGATAGACCATGGAAGAAGACTCAATATTATTAACGGTGATTCAAAACCAAGGGTGGTGATAACCACTCACATGGAATGAAAACAAGGAAAGAAAAGGAATCAACTCTTGATTATGAAGAAAAATCAAAGACAAATAATGAAAGTTGAAACCCAAATATACATGAGCATGACTTCGTAGTGAATAAAATACTAAAAATAATACAATAAAAATAAGATAAAGATCAGCTCAAAATGAGCTATTTTGATGAAGAGGAGATCGGGGATTTAAAATTAATGATGAAACTAATTAATAAAAATATATGGTTACTAAATAATTAAATTATGTAAATACTAGAATAAGAAAAAAAATATAGCACAAAGTATAAATAATAGAGAAAAACTAGAGGAAAAATAAAAATAAAATATTTAGAATGAGTAGGAAGTGGAATAAAATTGCCATTCTACTCAATACCAAAATAGATGGACATGAGTTAAGAAAGGCATATTGGATCATAACATAGACACAAATGTTTTAATGCATAACACATTTGAGTTACTTGGTAAACCATTTATACATGCCATCATGTATGATATATAGATGGATAATGGCACACCATACTCACTAATTGGAACCCTGAGAGATGTAAAAGTAAATTCAATTGGAATAAAAATGAAAATAGACTTTGAAGTGATCGATACGTATTATATAAACAACCCAACCTTGTTAAAATTAAAATGGTTCATTAAATGTAATGGTTTATTAAACTTTGAATAAGAATAAATTGCATTTCAATGAAATAGCTTGGTAGTCTACTTTCCACTAGAAAAAAGAATGGGAGCTATATGGTTAGAAGAGTTATGGTCAAATCATAAGGAGAGCGATGTTTATGATCTTTATAGTGTATACACACTCAATAAAATTATAAAAACATAATATGACCATGAACCAAATGGATAGGGGGAAATATTACAGGAGAAGAAGAGGGAGAAATATCCTCAGAAGATGAAATTGAAGGATGGATACATGGGACAACTAAAATAATAGTAAAGAAGGTATGTTATATGATTAAAATACCATGTAGAGTAAAAACACTACTATATTACATTACCATAAATAATAATGGATTAACACATATAATGGGATTACCATAACAAATTACCTAAATTCACAAGGATTGGGATTGTTGAGGAGTACTTATAGTAGATGGTAAGGGTATTCCCAAAGATGAGATAAGGTTAAAGACCATCGATGACACATTAACTTTCACTACTTCAAGGTAGTGGAACACTTATAAACCCACCATATGAAGTTGAATAAACTTTATGGTATTACTTAATACAAGGTATATTAATCCAAAAATTTATTTTATAAAAATACAAAACTATGTGAGAACAAAAACTCCAAAAAGACACAATAAACAATGCAAAAATATATGAACTTCAAAAGGTGAAACCAACTGATTCCTTTGGCACAATTCATTTAGTATACATTATAAGCAATTCTAAAAACATGGAACATACATCAAGAGATTTGGAAAGGAATTAGTGATGGGAGGACCTTAAAATTGATTTTTTATAACTTTTAAATTTTATGATTAAGATAGTAGAGTTTGTCGAGAATTGCAGAAGATAAAAACATTCTTATTTATGTAAGACTCTACTAAAAAACAAAATTTTAGTAAACTAAAAGTAGAATAAATAGTATTAGGACATATGAATTACTAGGAATAAATTGGTATGATCATAAGAGAGTTACCATATAATTCAAAAATACATAGTAAGGTAAAAGAATGAGAGAATATGGTGTATTGCAAAAATTTAAAAAAACAAGAGGAGGATAAAGAAAAACCAAAAAACATAAATTATAAATTGAGGAAGGAAAGAAACAAGTCATAGATACTACAAAATACAAAAAACAATATTTTATTAGCCACTTAAAATTAGAAAATAAAACATAGATATGGAGGGAAATCCCAAAATGTCCAAAGTAGGGAATTACTAGGCAGAAGAAAAAGTGGAAAATACATTGTAATTACTCAATTAATTTGAGTAAATATTCCCAATAACATTTAAGGAGATAAATATAATTAAATAATAAGTTTGAAATATGAAATTTAAATTAAAATATGGTATAGAAACTTTTCACAAATGACCATACCAATTGAATCCTAATGTTAATACAAAAGTAAAAAGTGAGTTGGAAAGATGCTAGTTGGAGACAAAATAACCTCTATAAAGTACATGAAATGGATTACTCCTATGGTAATTAAAAATAATAAAACTATATAAATACACATCTACATTGGCTATATAAATTTGAATAAAGCATGTTTGCATGATCCCTTCCCAACACTAGTTACCAAAAAAAATATTATAATGTGTTATGGGAAGAGAGATCTATTCCTTCCATGATTGATTCTATCGATATCATAAATCATGAATAAAACTTGAATATATGTCAAATAATACATTTTATATGAAATGAGGATATTTTGTGTAAACATTTATGCACTTTGGATTGAAAAATGCATTGGTTGTATTTAGCTGCATAATGGTGAATGCATTTAGAGATTTTACACATGAATTTATATAAGTGTATATGATGACTAGATGGTATATGTATTGATTAATGATAATGTTTAGGTACTAATTTTATGTTCTAAATATGTTTCCAACTTAACATCTCTCTTAATTTTAAAAAAATGTATTTTTCCACACCATTTGATACTTTGTTAGAACACATAATATACAAATAGATATTAATGGTAAATTCACTAAAAATTGAAATTATAATAAACATACCACCACCCAAGACACAAAAATATATCAATAAAATCTTGGATTATTATATATATCATCATTGATTCATAAGAAAATATGCAGCCATAAGTACACCAATACAATATCTACTAAATAAGTGGCATAACCAACTGCTATATTATCAACACATTGTCAGCCATCATTTGATAAATTAAAAAATAATATTGTGGATTCACCAATATTATTATTTACATATTTTAAGACTTAATTCCATGTTCATGTGTATGCCTCTATAATATAAATAGGTGTGGTGTTGGAACAACCTCCCTGAAACATAGATCATTTAATTTAATTTGAAATTAGGAAATTGGTTTAGGTGGAAATAAACTACTCTACCATAGAACAAGAAGCACTTGATATGGTGTATATGGTACATAATTTTAGACACTATCTACTATAAAATCCATTTATATTTTTTAAATACTATAAGCCACTCAAATATTTCATCAATAGATCGGTGATACAAGGAAGAATCTACCACTAGATAATGTTATTCCAATAATTTGTCTTTAAGATCATGGTAAAACTAGGTTAATGGACCTAATTTCCTATCTAGAATCACTATAGAATAAGATATAAGACCAATATTAGGATGGGTTAATCATAGCTCACCTCTTCCATGTGGAAGTAATACCCAAAGATATGGAAATTATTTCATAATTTCATTCTATTAGAATGTTTATAGAAGAGTATAGTACATTAAATAGAAAGAGATTGATGATCCAAGAATTTCCCTTCATGATAATTTAAGTAGAATTATTTAATAAATGAAGAGGTTAGGTATTGCAGAGAGTAGAATTATCATATGAGAAGAATAATATACTAAGATAATACCATGATGGAGTTACAAGAATGCATAACTCTAGAGAGGGTATGATTAATAGCATACTATTAGCATGCCTATGGTGGCCAACACTCTTTAAATATGCACATCAATATACAAGAGCTTGTGACATATGCCAATGATTAGGAAAACCCAATTATATAAATGAGATTCTATTCCACCCAATTTAGCAATATCCCATTTGATAAATTGGCCATTGATATTATAGGTCATATTAAACCTGCATCAAGAAAGAGCAATGTGAGATTTATGATTACCATGACTAAATATTTGAAAAGATGGGAAAAATCAATGCCTACAAAGGATTTCACAACCAAGACTATGGAAAATTTCTTGCATTAAAACATAATCACATGTTTTTTATGCCCATTAATTATAATAAGTGATCATATTAAGTATTTCATCAATAATAAAATTGTATAAGTGCTTAATCACTTCTTAATCGAGCATAATAGTACTCCTTACCACCCTCAATCAAATGACATTATTGAGGTGTTTGTAATGTATTAACTAAATTATGTAATATAGATATTGTATATTTGGATACTAATATGCTATCAGTACTAAGGGCTTACCGCACTACCTGTAAAAGTTTAACTAAGTACTCCCCCTTTAAATTAGTATATGGCTTAGAAGTTGTAGTACTAACAGATTATATACTACCAAGTTTGATAATTATGATGACATATAGAATGAATGAGAAGGATTATCTTCAATATAGATTGATAAAATTAGAGAATTGGATGAAAATATATTCTTAGCATCATATAAGAAATCTCAAGAGAAAAGGCACCAAAAATCTTGGCATGATATACACATTAAGATTGAGGAGTTTAATATTGAAGATAAAGTCTTATTAAATGCTAGAAAATATAAAAAGCTGGGAAAGTTTTAAAAATATGGATTTGATCCTAAATGGTTTAGGATATAATATAATTAGGTCTAATAAAAATAAGAACACTTTTAGTAACACTCAAAAAAGGGTTTGGGAATGGAACCTAATTGAAACTCTACACTGCAGGAAATTGTGGTGAATGGTAGTGAACTGTAAAGGAATTTAAGAGGTGACACTCTTATTCTAATAGGGTAAAATGAGGTACAATTTACCATGATAACCAATATTAGAAATTTATGTTTCTTTTCATAGATCATATTGCCTTCCCATTCAATTGTCATTATCCTTCTAGATGTGTAAGTTGAATAAAGGATACTACAATTTCCTATACTAGTTATTTTTTCACTCGGTTGCCTAATCATGTCAAAACATCCTAGTGAGATAAATAGTAACTTTAGGAAGTAGGAAGGAGTGATGAAATTTAAAAACATAAAATATTAAGCATCAAGCAAACATAAAGATATGATGATAAAATAAGAAAGTGTAGAATAAATAAAAGTATAGTGGCAAGAGAATAAGGGTGGAAACACATTAAATTATTTGAGTTTATTTTCATAGAAAAATATATTATATGAATTAGTTTATAAATAAAAAATACAACCTAAAAATATCGAACATGAGAATGGTAGGAACTAAAGACAATGTAAAAATGGGGATAAGATGTCAATATGGGAATTAAAGGGTAATCATGTCGTTAATCCGATATAAGGGTGAGTTATGCCAATTACATCGAGAGTTCATAATATTAATTGTACAAATCTAGTGTCTCATAATATATCAAATATCACCCACATCAAATGGTATAAACATATAAAATTATAATAATATAAAATAGTTCCAATTCTATCGAGGGCATTAAATCTCAATTTCACTAATCAAATAAGCTAATTGTTACAAAAAATAAAATCTCAAATGTTGCATCTTAATAGGGTTGGTGCATGAATATTGGTATAGTGTGAATAATGTATCTATAATTTGGTATATTTCATGGCATATTCACCTCAAATGTGTCTCAAACTAAATTATCTATAAAAATATAACCTCTACTCTATAAAATATGTATCACAAATCTAGAAAAAATGTCCCAATGTTGTGCCAAATGTATAAAATTTTGTCCCATGTTTATATCTAAATCATGTAAATTGAATCAAATTCGACCAATTATATCAACTATATGTATGTGGAATAATGTCTCTATTACATTCCATCATTTATTTTCTACCTTCCCCCCTGACCCCCTCCTCTACACACCCCCCCCCCCTACTACAAGGTGAGGGGAATGAAAAAGTGATAGTCACTTTATCTCAAAAGTATAAGATAACTATGTTGTATATGTGTGATTCATGTAGTAAATAACTATATATTAGTGTCATTTTTAAGGATATATATCAATTAAACTCCTCATATGCATACATAATAATTCTTAAGATACATGTGTATTATGGAAATGTCTAGAAGTTAAAATCTCAACAAATAACAAAACACACACACAAGAGCATTCAAATGTCATGAAAATAAGGGTCTAAAGAAACTAAAAACAAGGTTCATGTTCAAATGTTTCACACTCGATGGGAGGACATATGTAAATTTAAACACACAAAAATAAATAAACATGATTCAAGGAAATATGGCCAACAAGCAAGGAACATTTTCAAATGTTCCAAAAGTAAGATAAAAAAAGAAAATAAGAAGTACACTCAAGTAAGCCATGTAAAGATATGAAGTAAATGAAATAGAAACAACTATGATAAGTGTATCATATTGGTCCCTAGATACAAATGTTAGAAAAATGTCATAATAATAACATATCAAGTACACTATGTAAGATAATAATATGAGTATAGGCATGTATAAATTTTAGTTTATAATCTCAATGTGATAATGAAAATGATCATAAAAAATAAAACTTGTATCAGTTGTGATCATGTAGATATAATATGCCTCCAACATAGTGTGTCACATAGGAAAATGAAATGTCCAACATTTGCATGTTCATGTATCATGGATCTCATGTATGAATGCATCACACTAAAGTGCTCATGAAACATATGTGTGTATATAAATTATATGATATATACTAACATAAAGTAAACAACATATGCATAAAACTAGTAAGCATTGAAATGCTAAATACTTTTGAATTTTTATTTTCTATAATGTTTTTGTATTATCTTGAATATTTGATTTTTTAAATTTAAATATTTATTTTTTATGAATGTTTGAAAATAGAGTTTTATTTGATGATCTCATATAAAGTATGCTTATAAGGTGCTTTATACTCTAATTATGGTATAGTAAACTAGTCATGTTGCCAATAATCATGTATATGTGATAGATATAGAATTAGAGAATGTGTAATACTATGTGTATGCCTTATAAGACTCTATGGTCATGAGGTAATAGTAAAACGTGTAGTGGCTCTTGAAACCCATTGTTTAGTGATTTGTGATGTTCTTGGTGTAATATTGGGTTTTTGTACCCATTCTAAAACATAGTGTTATATTTTTAATATATGGCTAGGCCGAAGAGGTGTGAATTAAGATCTTTAAGAGTCCACTATAGATATTTAATGCAATGGCCTCTCAATTATTGGTCACCTAGGAAAGGGTCTTGTCCATTGATTACCATTTCAAACATTATTAACCATAATATGTTGTATAGTTAGTTGTCATAGAACAAATTTTACCTATTACAAAGGATGTTCATATTTAATCCCTAAAACTATAATTACCCTATTGACATGAATATACTTAAGACACCCATGTACTATGGATGGCACCCATGCACTATGGAAGGTATAGAATGGAGGTTATTAATCCAAGGTCATCCCAATAGTATATCTAAGACTCCCATATGTGGTATGACTAAAATGTTTTTGGTAACATGTGTTGGACTAGTTGGTAAAGGTAAATAAATTTCACCAAAACACTATTTTTTATTCCCATAGAATGATTTTATTATTTTGGTTGAAGGGAACAAATCATCATGTGCGTACCCAAAATTTTGTGATCTTGAATCTTTTGGAGAATCATTAAATGTTAGTAGTTCACTATCAATAAGATCTTGTATCTTGTGATTCAATTTAAAACATATGATTTTAGAATGTCCCACACATTAGTTATAATCAATATAAGAATTGACATCATATAATTTTTATATAGGTTGACTCATATCCACCACCATAGGAAGAGGGATACATATGAGATGACACTCCACAAGCTTTGAAAGTATTAAAGTTAGAGAATCAAGTAATCATGTAAATTATCACTTAGGTGCATTGGATAAGATAAAATGATTATGTTTTTTTGACACTATATTATCCATGGTGGTTTCTCCCTTTTTAGACTCAGTAGGTTTGCCCTTATAGCTTTATTTTATATGAAACTTGGTATTGGATGTAGTTAGTATGTTTTATACATACTTCATATTGTTCAATGAAATAAGTTTCATTTCTCTATCTTGAATAATATGGCTTAAGTCATTAAAATATTTGAAATTGTTGAAAATAATAGACTCATGTAAAGGAGCAAGAAAATTTTTCTTAAATATATTTATTTTCAATTGGATTTATCATTTTGGCTAACATTATATTATACCTCAAGACAAATTCGTTAATAGGCTCATTGGTTCCTTGTTTTATCTTGGAAATTTTGTGCATATGACATATTTTATGTATTGTTTTTTTATTATATAAGGTATAAAACCAAGGTTTGAACCCTTACAGAAGTAGAGGAACCACGAAGGCAATCAACATTAAGGATGCCTTACAATAGGAACAACATAATCAGTGTACCAACAGACACAACAAACTAAAATAAAACAAGCATAGGAAAAAATGAGAGACATAGAAATCTCTCCTTACATAAACATAGATTTGATGAGGTCATTCAATTTCTCAGTGTTCTCTGCATTGACATCAGAAGCAATATTACCCAAGTCCTGTAGCATAGACATGATCAAGAGAATAGAATTCTGGAGCCCAGTGGTAAAGTTTTGCTCTAGTTTCTAGATGCAACCCTTCAGGGAAGAAATTTTAGCTTTCAAACCAATCTCAATTTTAGTTTCCTCGTCAGCTTCCTACACATACATCTTTCCCTCTTTGTCAGCATTTTTCGTAATGTCAACAACATCCTCTGTAGTAGCCTCAAATTCTCTTGTCTCCTGCTTACCTTCAGTATCCTCAAAGATTTCTTGAACTTCTAATTCCTTGTTCTCCTCCTCCTAGGTGGCTTCCTCTGAGGTGCTCTCTGAGTAGTCAATAAGCCTAGCCTTGGGAGTGGGTTTGCCAGCAATCCACCCCGACCGTCGAACTCTTGAGGAGAGGCCCTCCTTACTAACCTTAGTGGATAGATGGGATTTACTACCTTTACCCCCAGTGATCCTAAAAGGATTTTTAGGGGTCCCCACAGTGGTCCCCCCAATACCCTCTTCACCAGCATAAAACTTCCTCTTCTTTCCCTTCATACTCACAAAGGAGCTAGGGATGTCTATGGGGGTCTCCTCAGGAGTAGAAAAGGAAAATTCTTTAGTTTTGGTAGAGACAGGGGAAGGACAGGACTCTTTGACAGCATCACCAGTAAAAGGGTTAGAATAAATTTCCCTACTATCAATTCTAATAGTCTTGGATGGCTCAAGGGCACGATGTAAATTATACAAATAGAGAATGAGGCCCTGATGGAGGGGGATAGGATTAATATTAGGTTTTTTTTCCAATTTTACTCTCACCCTAAGGACAGAATGTTATAGGGAAGAGAGAAGATAAAAGGGAAAACTGATGAGATCATTACACCTGAAATGATTTAAAATGGGGAGATGATAATTATAAAACCTGGTGAAATGTCCCTCTAGTTTGAAATACTTCATGAGGATGAAGCACACTCCATCCCATAGCTCAAGCAATTTGGCTTAATCAAATCCTCCTTGGTAAGGATCAAGTTCTTCGCCTTCTCCCAGAAATAGATTTTGGCTGGAAAGGTCCATGATTTTTGTTTTCCATTGTAGCTTCATCCCCTGCGTGGACATGCCTATAGCCATAGCTATCACCTTTTCAAAAATCTCAAAGCTAATTCCTCCAACAATGACTCACCGGTTTAGCCAAGACCTCATGAATTGTTCATAGATTTTTTCATCAAACCCATTGAGCCTCTCTAGGTAGGGGCTAATCCCACCCTCTTTGTAGTAGTGCCAGATCACCGAGTTATCTTTGAACTCACAGTAAGAGACTAGTTCTATTTGAATTCTGTCACCCCCATTTTGGATTTACAGAGTAAACCAAGAAAATTCCCAATTTTTACCTTCATAGTTGAAGTAGCTTCAAGCCCTTGTTCTCGAATATGCATAATGATAATGTGATAGCACATAATTTGGAGTATCATGTAGAGATGGCATCTACTCCTCCCATGCTTAAACATCATTTCTTGATGATCTCCATAATGAATTCTGCTCACCTTAACAAATTGGTACAATAAATTAGAAATGTTTATCAAAAGAGTATGATAGGCCCCAAACTCTGAGATCCACATCGGTACCCTCCAAAGGGACCAACTAATAGAGCTATCCTTCCAATATGTCTGACTCGTCCTTAACAAATCATTTCCTTTTGGATAAGATCCCTAATGTTTAAAGGGATATGATCTATTTGGTGCCAACATCACCAATTTGAAAATTGTTGGCCGAGATTGGCACAGGCATCAACAACATTATTTCCCTCTATAAATATGTGAAATATCAACTATGGTAAGATTTTGTAGAAGAAATTGAATATCCCTAATGATATCTTTTAACTTAATGCCCACATTTAATGCTTTGTTAACTGCATCGATAACCATTTTAGAGTCCCCCTGGATACTCAAATTCCTTATACCTAGGGATATAGCCAATTTTATCCCCCATAAGAGAGCAGTTTATTTAGCATAGTTATTACTCTGGTAGCCTATTCCACTATCATAGATAGCAATGATCCACCCTTTGTCATTTCTTATAATCCCTCCCCCACTGGCTTTACAATCTGATTTGGAGGCCCCATCAAAGTTAAGTTTCATCCAGTTAGGCTTCAGGGGATTCCATTTAGTATTAAGTCTCTATAGAATTTTGGAATTATTATAAGCAAGAATATGATTTATTACCTTCCATTTAGCCACAACTCATTCTTCTTCTTGAGTTAGGGGTTTCTCTATAGTACAAATATGAGCAATGGTGACACTTTCCAAAAGAGTTTTAACAAAAGAATGAAACACCTGAGAGGCATTTCTAGTAGTATCCCTAAAAATTATGTGGTTGCACTCTTTCCATAAAATCCAACTCAAATATGGTTGAGTTTTATTCCATAAGTCCATGAGATAGGGATGAGAAAAGGTAGGATTCTAGCTGATAATGACTTCCTTAAGGTTAGAGTTACAGACCCACTCAATACCAAAATTATTTAGGATTATGCTCCAAAGTTCCCAAGAAAAATCATAGTGTATGAAAAGGTGAGAAATTGTTTCCTCTTTTGAATAGCACAAATAGCATCTATTGACCAGGGTAAACCCTCTCTTCTGAAGGTTGTCTTAGGTTAATATTTTGTTATGAGCATTAGCCCACCAAAACATGTTGATTTTTGGTATAAGTTTATAGTTCCAAACTTTTTTCCATATCTCTTTATTTTGAGGCTTAAGAATCAGTAATTGATAAGTAAACTTGATAGAGAAGCATCCATTCTTATTTGGCCACCATTACTATTCATCTTCTCATGGGAAGAGAGGGATTCTGATCCCCTGAATCAACTGTTGAATATCTAGAACTCTAGGGAAGAGCTCAGGTTGATGAGCACAATAATTCGATAGATTTTTCCAGCTCCTTATGCCATTGTTATTCTCCATGTAATCACTAACTTTATCTCCAATAAACTAAGTAGTAATGTCATAAATTTATCTATAGTTTTCTTGTGTGATAAGAGCCTTATCCTTTACCCAAATTTCATTCTAGAATTTAATATGCTAGCCATTTCCCAATTTCCATCTAATTCCTTGCTTAAGAAGGGTTCTACTTTTTAGCATTTTATTCCATATCACAGATCCCTGGGGTAACCCTACCTATTGAATAAAGTTGGAACCATCAGTACTATGCATATATTTGGCATACATTATTTCCCCCCAATCATTATTTTTATGAATTAGGTTCCAATTGATTTTGGAGAGAAGGGCTTTGTTCATGTTCCTGATGGATCTAATATTGAGGCCACCATGTGATTTTAAAAGACACACTTTTTCCCATCTAACCAAAGACATTCTCTATTTATCTTCCAGTCCCATCCATAAGAATTTTTTTTGAATCTATTCTAATTTGTCAGCAAAATATGTAGGTATTTTAAAGAGAGATAGGAAGTAGGTAGGAATCCCTTGTAGAGAGGCCTGAAGAAGCTAGAGTTTACCTGCACTGTTGAGAAGTTTCCCTTTCCAACCAAGAATTTTCTTCTGAGGTTTTTCTAATATTCCATTCCAAAAACTTGGAGATACCTCTTTGACCATGAGGGGAAGGCCCAAATAGGTAGCAGGTAGAACAACTTTAGCACAGTCTAAGATGTCAATGATTTTTTGTCTAAGGTTATTAGGAGTATTAAAGAAGCACACATTGCTTTTTCAGAGATTTATGCTTTGTCCAGACTCTATGGCATAGTTATTTAAAATATTCTTCCATCTCCTAGCTTTAATCACTGAGGACATTCCAAAAAGAATGGTATCATCCACAAACTATTGCATCACCATAGGGGTAAGGGAGGAAGCAGGTTTGATGCCCACTAAATGTTTAGAGACTATATTGGCTTGTATGTATCTCCATAGTGCCTCTGCCATTATGATGAATAAGTAAGGGGAGAGAGGGTCCCCCTAGTGGATTCCTCTCAAAGAAGAGAAGAAACCTCTAGGGACCCCATTGACCAGAACTAAAAATTTAGTAGAAGAGACAACGTTCCATATTAGGCAAGACATTTTATCATTAAACCCAAATTTCCTGATGACTTGGAATAGAAAATTCCATGAGACTCTATCATATGCTTTAGAAATGTCTAGCTTAAGATCCATACTAGGGATTATGCTCTTGTCCATGGAATGAATAGTCTCATGAGTGGAGATCATAGCATCAAGAATTTGCTAACCCGAGACAAAGCCTTTTTGAGTAGGGGAAATAATTTTGTCTAAAAAAGGTTGGATTCTCATAACTAGCACTTTAGTGTAGAGATTATAAATAGTGTTACATATACTAATAGGTCTAAAATTCATAAGGTGTGTGGGCTGTGACTTTTTAGGAACAAGTACTATAAAAGTATTATTAGCTTATTTCAAAATTTTACCTAATCTGAAGAACTCATAGACAACAACAGTAAGATTCATTCCCACTATATCCCAAAATTCCTGAAAGAATATAAGAGGGAAGGCATCAAGACCTAAGGCTTTGAAAGAACCCATAGAGAATAAAATAGCATAGATTTCCTCCTCAGATATAGGCCTTAACATCTCCAGGTTGTCTTCCTTAGTTATCAAATAGGGGATTTTATCAATGAATTGATTCATAGTTCCATCATTCCCATCATCATTAGTTTGTTTAGTCATCAAATTTTGAAATAATATCCTAGCTTGTTCCCCTATCTCATTATCTTCATTTATAATGTTGCCATTATCCAAACATATCTTTGTTATGGAGTTAGCCTTCTTGTATTTCATGGTTGAGAGATGAAAGAAGGCCATGTTCCTATCCCCTTCTTTGAGCCACTGAAATCTAGATTTCTATTTCCAAAAAACCTCTTCTCTGTCTGTAAGATTCTTCTAGTCAGAAATTAGGACATTCTCTTCTTTAGAAGTGTCTTCTGAATCATCTCCTTGAGCCATCCACTGCTGGATATTTGCAAGTTTTCTAGCTATGTTTTTCTTCTGATGAAAGACCTGACCAAAGATATATCTATTCCATCTATAAACTTCCTATTTGATATGCTAAAGTTTTTTGACTAATCTAAACATAGGAGTGCCCTGGATAGGAATTTTCTACCATTGGGCCACCAATTTTCTGAAGTCTTTATGTTTTATCCGCATAGCTTCAAAATGAAAGGGTAAAGGACCATGTTGTCCTTGATCTTTCCAACCGAGGAAGATTGGGCAATGATCAGACATGGTTCTAGGAAAAGCCTATAAGTGCATATTATGATAATCATTCCAATTGCTAGAAATAAGAAATCTATCTAGCTTAACTTGGATCATTTGGTCTCCTCTTCTTCTGTTAGACCAAGTGACATTTTGATTTTGTAATTCAATATCCAACAATCCCCAATAATTTATAAATTTATCAAAGTCAAACATGCTGTCAGAGTAATAAATAATCCCACCCTATTTTTTAGAAGGGTATAACAGAGTGTTAAAGTCTCCAGCTAGCATCCATCTAGTGTGTTGGGTGTTAGTCTTGAAGCTACTCAAATTGGTCCATAAATTTTACCTCAATGCTCTATTATTCGGGCCATAGACATTGATCAACAACCAGTTCAAGGAGGACAAAGAGAAGTTAATGTTTATTATAAGCAATAAGAGATCCCTAAATTTTAGCATTGTTCCACATAGTTACAATCCCACCTAAAGCCCCTTCAGCTGGACTAATGTAAAAGGAAGCCTTAGGCCATATGTAGTTAGCTATTTTCTTAAAACTCTCCTCATTCATCTTGACCTCTTGGAGTAATAAAATATCTAATTTATTATCTAGAATGTAGTTTTTAACCTCAAACTATTTGGAAGGACTGTTAAAGCCCCTCAAGTTCTAGGATAAAATTCTCATTTTGAATATTTGAGGGAATGGGTCTCCAGTGTTTTCTGTTGCAATCTCCCTATAAATTTCTCATTGTCTTGTTTCTCTTAGGGTTGGTCTCCCTAGTTTAGGATTGGTGCCAAAATCTATAGATTTTTTACCTTTGCGATTCTTTTTCTTTGGGGTAACCCATTCTTCCTGTTCATTACTACTGCCATTTTGTCCTATTTCACCTATTACTAAATAATTGCCTAATTGGTCACCTACTTATAGAGTATGGAAAGTATCTATGTTTGAATGTAAGGTTGTTTCTCCCTTAGTATCTACTATTTTTAGAGGTAGTTCCACCTGAACATCTCTTAACACTTTGCCTTCTGCATCATCCCCATCTATCGGTTGGGCACATATTTCTCCTTAGACATATTGGTTGGTTGATCCAAAGAGTTAACCGTGTCTATTATAACCTTCTGACTATCACTGTCTAAGACCTTCTTGTTATTCTCCTCTAGGATAGATTTTTCCCCATTACCAGAGACCTCCTCCTGACCAGCCTTTTCCCTAACCTTTTCAGTATTATCAGGGTTTTATGCATTACCCCCCATTCCTTGACTGCCAAAGTTTATGGGTTTGTGAGACTGATCCTCACCTTCAACTATGGAATCATCTTTCCTTCTCATTTGCTTTGCTTTGCATTGGGTCATTATATGTCCCTTTTTCTACATATTTGATAGAAAGTGGTAGCATTTTCATATATGATCAGCTGAGTACAAGTCCCATATTTAGATTTTAACTCTATAGACATGGGAAGGGTCTAATTAATCTCTACATTGACACACAACTGAGTATACACACATCTAGATTATGTCCTGGTGGTATGATCTATAGTGACGTATTAGCCAATAGAGTTGCCAATAGCTGTAAATATTTTTTCATCCCAAAATTCCAATGGGAACCCTAGCAATATTACCCAAGCAGGAGTAGACTTGTTGAGGTCTGAGTTGGGGTTGAATCCCAGTTTCCACAAGCACAAGGCAAGTGAATGTGGACCATACAGCCATGGTCCTCTAGCAATAATAGCTATCATATCCTCCCTATTCGTAAATCTAAATAGGAATAAGCCTCTTGCCATAGCAGTGATCAAGACACTACCTTTAATTCTCTACTGAGACATTACCTATTTCCTAACCATCTCAATATTAGGATGAAAGGAGAAAAACTTACCTACCAATACAAGGTCCATGGTCACCATGATTTCCTCAACCAGATCATCTGGGATAGTCAGGGCCATACCCTCAGTGGAATCATTTTTTATGGGAAGGCTTGACATGTTTTTAGTGGAACACATCCTTTCACTCATTAACGCTTTCTTCCATCCATTGGATGGAATGTCCTCTATTAGATTCAGGACCCCAAAGGCACTGCCAAAGGTAGTAGCCTCCATTTGATCTATAAGCACTCCGATTGCACTCAGAGGGCCCTACAAGGTGGGAAAAAACTAGTTTTGAAATTTTTCCAAGCTCCAAGCACACTCAACAAACAACTTTTATGTATTGTTGATTAAAAAATGTGTTAAAAATAGATCTATCAAAGGCTTGAATTATCTTATGTATTATATTATTAAATAATAAAACCATATCATAGCATAGTCCTTTATATTTCTTATAAATAATTTGAAATAAATTATCATTCGAAGCATAATCAAGGCATGTTGCATAGAAAGATCAAATATGTTGTTTAGGATCACCCTTGATATCATAATTAGATATAAACTGACATGTAGAAGATATTGTTAATACATGTGTAAAAAAAATGTATGGTGATTCTAATCCAATCATCAGTTTTTAAACATTAGCTCTATATTAGCACAAAAATTTGTGTCTCCCTATGGAAACTTACATTGATGTTATTGTACATTATTCAATGCATCTATTATGTATAAATTATTAGCTGTTGACTAAAAAATCCACTTGGATATTTCTTAGTTTTTATAGCCTTTTAGATTATGTGTTCATATCATGCACACAGGATTTTGATATCATAATATATATCAAACCCTTTATCCTCTTCTTTGGGATCATCACCTTGCCAAAAATGGATTAGTAGGCTCATGAAGCAAAATTGACATCAGGGATGCTTCTATCAATGAGTGTTGCCTACATATCTAATAATATAATTAAGGCCTCAAACATATTTAGTTCTACCTTGTGTTTCCTTGTGTGTGAAAAATGGTGTATAATGTTATATGCAAGTTCATGTAGTGATATAATGTTTAACTTGACAAATACTACTCATGTATTGTGTTTTTAAAGATTTAGGCATGTAATATGGCTAATCTTGTGACTGATATAGAAATAAAGAAGAATATGGTAGTGAAACTCAGTTTTATAATTGATTGAATGAGTTTGAATATGTTTTTGCTTGGCATTTGCTAGACTCCATCTTGACCCAAATCTCCCTCTTTGGCTATTAAGAGGAAGGCCCCCCTCTCTATAATCTATATAAGATGGGGTTGTCTAGTGCATGGGTGGGGGCACCCTATATAGATATAGTCGACCTATCATATATATAGGACCATATATATCTATAGGTAGATCAAACAATTATAGATCTATATGACATTTTCATATGAAGATGTAATGACAGTCTCTTCCCAGATAGATAATAATGAGTTGGATTTAACTTGTATTTATACCACCTATTTTGAAAATTTTCTCACATAAAGGTTAATGAAACTTAATATGTTGAACCATACATATTGAAATATTTGCAAATTTGAGTGTTTGGAAGGTGTAAACATCTAAATTTTACCACATTTAGTGGTGTATTAACTTTTCCTAATATAAACACTTTAACACAACCACCACAATAAATTAGAATTATATCCTAAGATCCACTAATATTATTTCCCTCCCTTTTTATAATAAGTTAATTAATCAATATTAATTAATTATTCATACAAACATAATTCTACAAAACTAATTAAAAACCTAAAATTTTCAAGCAACCAAACATCTTCCACATTTATTTCAACCAAGTGTTGAGTCATCCAACTATTTCCTTAACTTATTAAACCAATTGTTGGTCATCACTAAACTTTTCAACCAACATGGTGAGTCTTCTAACTACCTTGACTCATTCATGAGAAACTTTCAAGTACCAACTAACTTCATTCATATTTATCAAACACATAAGGAATTGGTCTCTTCCACTTGGATGAGGAATCAAATATGACCATATAAATTTAACATAATCCAATAATTCTATACTTTTCTCAACCATCCATCTTCTCACCTTAAAGCCTATAAATTGCATGTCATCCTCTATTTTCATAATCCATCATTAAGTTATTGAATTTCAACCAAAATTACCTTATTTATCCATTCATAATAAATAATACTACATCCTTATGCTATTGAGACTCACTTTACATTTTGAGAATGAATTGAGCATTCACATACACACTTGATAGAGAAAATAAAAGTCAATCAAAGGAGAAAGCATTCACTTTTGTTGGTAAGATGGAAAGTAATTTGTTTATTTTGTCATTAAAGCTCTGTTTAAGGTTTAGATTAGTCATATAATAAAAAATTATTTATGTATTTATTTCTTATTTGTAGTTTCTAATTTCTAGCTATTACATTCTTGCATGCCCAATGGGACTTTCTCAAATCTTTCTCATCTTATATGTTTTTCTTAGAGTTTCTAATTTTTTTCCAAATTTTATTAGAGTGCATAATAGCTTAATTCTAGTTTGGGATGATGCTCTTGTTGCTTCATGTATATTTTTGTATGTTTTTGAGTTCATTTTACAATTTTTGGAAAATGGTGGTTTTGTCATGGAGAACAGTGAAATTTTTATGTAAAATGGGGAAATCATTTCCAAATGTTTTTATACTTCTCTAGTTTTATCTTTTTTTTCCATCTTTTCTACTTTATTATATTTCTATCATCTAGTTTTCTATTATTTTTTAATGTTTTTATATTTCCTTTTCTTGTTTTTCTCATTTTCACAAAATGATGAATTTGTAATGGTCTTCAAATATTTTTTTATGAACTTTGGTGAGTTTGTTATGAATTTAAGAGATTTTGTTATGAACTTTAGTGATTTTGTAATGAAATTTAGTGGTTTTGTCAAGGAATGATTTTTATATTTATGTAGCTTTCTCATTTCTTTTTTTTTGGCTAATTTACAAAATATATTATTTTTTGTGTAGTGAATTTGTTATAGATTATTTATTTTTTATGTTTTAGACTTCCTTCCTTTTTTTTATAGCTAACTTTTAGTTTTTAAGATTGCCATATTCATTACATATAAACTATTAATGTTTTTATGTAGGTCAATAAGACAAAGACTTATGAAATCTAAATCAAATGAAATTTTATTTTCATTTTTAATCATTTATTTCCTTTCAATTTTTTACTTAAGTTGGTTAATTAATAAATTAATTAATTGTAGTTTCTTGTGTTTGTGTGAGTTATAAGAGGTTTTGTATTCTCTTTCATCATGTCACATTGGTGAAAATACTTAGAAATAAAAAACACTTCTTAAAACTCTTTTTATCCTAAGAATTGGATTAAATTATGCTCTTGCATCACACTATATTGGTAGTGATTCTTTGAAATTAAAAATAATCCAAGTCTTTTTATTATTTTTTATTTCTAGTGGCTCTATCGACCATGTGTTTTACCTCCATGGAATAGGCTAAATCTCATGTAATAGTGAGGTATATAAATTGAGAATCATTTATTTAAATTTACTAATTGGTTGTGTGTTTTAAACACATCGTGACATGATGGGGTTTCATCATCCAATACTTAGGATTTTAATAGCTACCAAAAAGTTTAGTTTTTTGTCAGTACTCTAATAAAATAATATAAATATAATATGCACATTAGGACTAAACCCCTTTACAAAACCTATTAATCAACTTATTCAATGGTATTAGGCCTCATCTTACCAAAGGTATATAGAGGATAAACCCTAGTTAAACTTGTCAAAATCATAAGCCTTCAGAGTCCATTTAGCTATTTGATTTATGGTGCACATAAGAGCAGTGTATCACCTAGGGAAGTTTCTCTCAACATATCCTTGAAACTAGGTTTAGTGGGTTATTGGTATGGTAATAGCTCTATAGTCAGTGCTCTAAAATATTGAGTTGATGATATTCAATAGTCAAGAAATTATACATGATAGCTCACAAGTCCCTCAAGACCTTTACCTATTTTTATCCTTTTCTTGTGATTTGAATGTTATATGTCTAGTTAGAACTTGTTTTTTTTATCTTTTATTTAATCCCACCATAAAAAACCAATAATTGAAAGATTTCTTGGGTGTTGGAAACCAAATTTTGTTTTATAAAACCCAAAAATAAATACTTGGTTTTTTTCAAGGCAAAGTCTTAATTTTCAATTGTACAAAAACTTTGTCCTAGAAAACCAAGTTCAAACAAATCAAGCATCTTGAAAAATAATTTTAGTTTAAATTTAGAGTCACTTCCTATTTTCAATCAAAATCAAATTAAACATACAAAATCCATCTTGAATCTTATACATCTTAACCATATTGAGTTATGGTACCCAAAATTGATCTTTGTAGATACCTATTTGCAAACAAGGATGATCTTCTTCTATGCTTTATATATATAGGTGACCATATTCATTTAAAATTTGACCCCAAAAACTTAGTCCAACTCATTAATAGTGAATTATAAACCATCTAACATCAACATAAACTTACTAATACTAAATATGTTATCCAAAATAAACTAGATCTCCCCTCCATTAGCTATATTCCCAACATCCCCAATGAAAACTAAGAAACAAAATCAGCTCTAGCATCCAAATCCTAAAATCCAGCCATCCTTGAATAAATCAAACAATCAACCCAAGATTTGGGAGATATAAAACTATATCTAGAACCTCTTATATAAATACATTCATCACTTAATCAATCCTAAATATCCTACCAATCTATCCCTTGATCCATAATAAATCTAATAAACCATCTATGTATTTCCATCACCACACCAAGGACCATAATTTTACTAAACATCAAATCCATGCAAATCCAAATATAGATAAACCATCTAGGTCTATATTTCATCAAATAATTTTTTCAAGCATGATCACATCTTCACACCAAGCCTTTTGATAAGAGCCAACTAATGCTTACCTAGTATAAAAAGGGTGAATACTTCAATTATCATAGGATTGAGGGACATTATCTTATTAGATGCTTTATATTCAAGAATTATATCCAAGATCTAATTGACAAATGGTAAATTGAAGTACAAAAAAGTTTATTTGTGTTTGAGAATCATAACTTAGGGGTATGCTAAAATGACTTTCCTAAATACAATCAATCTCCTCCACTTCCAAATCAAGGTCATGAATTACCACCAATATTTAATGAACCTATCTTGCATGCACCCATTATTAAACAACCCTTATTTGATCAACATGGCCTACCACAAATTTTTTATGATCATAATTCAAATATTCACCCATATTTGATGATCCCATTTTTGACCAAGAGCTTATTTTTTACCAAGAGCCAATTTTTTACCAAAAGACTATCTTTGCCTAAGATCCCATTTTTTACCAAGAGCCCATGTTTCACCAATCCTACCTTAACCAACACAACATACAACCCATTATCCAATCATCAACCTAAATATCACACATCAAATCCCCCATCACCCCATAACATACACCTCAAGTGATAGAGGTACTTGTAGACAATAAATCCAAAGCAATTTTTACATAACTAACCTCCCTACTTCTCTCAAAATTAATGGCAGACCCACCTTAAATAACAAAGGAGTAATAACACTATATAAGTTTATTACAAAATTATTTATTAAATTTATCCTTCTCATAAATGAAAATATTAACAACTTTAGTAATCTATACTTATACACTGATAACTTAACATCCTTCTTACAAAGCAGCAAATATTCTATAGTAAGCATAAACCTCACAATCAAGAACTAGTAAGGGAGAGACATCAACCTTTATGAATAAGAAATAATTGAACCTATCCATATCCATGTATACATAGGACCCAATGAAATTAGCTATAAACCATTTGTAAATCAACATAAAGATATTAGTGAACATTTTGTGATTTATAAGGAAACCCCACCCATAATTGAAACAAATTCTATTCATAATCCCTAAAATTACTATGCTTCCACACTTCATTTCATTGACACCACTAATATTTCTTCCCATTTTTACAATAAATCTCCTACACCCATTGATTTGGACCAAAAAATCACAATATTTATCCTTTCTCCCATATTTCAAGTCAATTTCCCACACCCATCGATTGGGAAAGACTTACCTACCATCATATTTCCTACATGACAACCAAAAATTTAACCAATTCATGATTGGCATCTATATAAAAAATAATAAACCAAAATCATCATATTATGAGGAATAATAAGTGTTCCTCAATCAAATAAATCCTACAATCCAATAAATCAAAGTCTAAAATCATTGTCCAATAGTGAAAACCTCATTGAGGCACTATCAATAATCAAAATCAAAATTAAAATTTGAAAAATCATATAATCTTAAAATCATAGTCCCATAGTGAAAACCTCTTTGAGGCAATATTGGGAAATCCAAATTATAATCAAAACAATCAAGAAGAGTCTATTGGAAAAAACATTTTAAGGCACCATGGATGAAAAAATTAATTTACCCCTACATCAGCACAGTTGGAATATAAATCCCTATCATGTATTAAAGACACCATTGAAGTAGAATTGAATCTCAAAATCATCCAACTTATAACTAATCTCAATCTTATATAATGTGAGATTGTTACTCATAATCACTCATCAAATCATGACACATACACTTATCCCCACAATCACTCCATCCCTCCAAATCCTTGACACACTCAACATACATCCTTTATCTAACACACCTTCCACTTCAACCTCTACCATTGGGGATATGATAATATCCTAATAAATTTAGAATAATCCAACTTATAAATAAAAAAATTATTGAAAACATAATATAGAGTACGTACATAAAATATCACTAGGGGTTGGCATCATGTATCTTAAACACTTCCATAATTGAGATGCCTAAAAAATTAAAAAAAAATTAAAAATAGAGAGATAAATAAACTCATCCAAAAGTGAACCATATTTATGGCACTTAGGGAAAATACCATGGTGAAAACTATTTTATATCACCACGTGTAAACCATTTTATATACACACCCTTGTTACTTGGTACCATCTCCAAATCCATACCATAACATCCTTTATATATCCCACTAGATATACCCCCTTTTCATCTATCCTTTTCACCCATGCCATGTTGGTTTAGGGTTTGATCTTGGTGGTCACATACATAAAACTTTGATTCATGTTTCAGAAACATCTTGTATATATGAATTCCACTTCGTAATCCTTGGATCATCACTCATCCATTCATGATAAAATCCCCCTTTCTTTCCATCCCAAAGTCTAGAACTAGTTTTTATTTACATACATAGCTTATTTATTCATTCCAAAAAAAAACACAAAAATAGGGGGAAAAAAGCAATCCAACCTAATATATCCTTAGTTTAAGTACCATTTTCCTTCCTTATGCATATTATGCTTCACAATGTTATCATTATCAAAAATATCATATGCCAAAGGGTTTTTAACCTACCAAACAACATAAAATTTTATATAAAAAATATATTTTACTTGTTCGTATAGTTCATTTACTTGGTTTATACAAATGTTTTTATATTTTTCCACATAATTAATTGTACAATTATTTATCATCTTTACCTACTTTAAGTGTTTGTTCATGTTATCACTTATTTTATCATTTTCTTTGAATAATTATTCATTTCTTTTTATTTTTTTCATTATTACTTTGATTCAAATTCACTATGCACATTACAAATGATTTTATTATGATCTTCCATATCATGATGCATTATGTCTTACACTTGTGAATATCTTAGTCCCAATGCATATTACAAAATAGTCATCATGTTTTTTTCAAACCATAGGTGCATATTGTCATGCAAAATATGAAAAATAAAAATTCTCAAATCATGTTACAAATCATGTTGGAACTTCATGAAAATCCTAAGGAATGAAAATATTAACCTATCATATTTTCATAACATATATTCACACCCATTTATCCCATGATAATGCTTAAAAAGACTGACATGTGTAAAATATCAAATGTAAAAGAGATAATATAATAATATGTAAATCCATCTATCCTCTAAACATTTACATATACCATAATAAAACATTCATGAAACATAAATCGTGATCATATCCATGCATAATCACATGCCAAAATGAATCATGTGTGTGTGTGTGTGTGTGTGTGTGTGTGTGTGTGTGTGTGTGTGTGTGTGTGTGTGTGTGTGTGTGTGTGTGTGTGTGTGTGTGTGTGTGTGTGTGTGTGTGTGTGTGTGTGTGTGTGTGTGTGTGTGTGTGATATCCAAGAATACATCTAATAATCTTGTGTACATCTCCAAAATATATGTGTATCATATAATCCTATACCTCTCACTATCCCTTTGAAGGGGGTGATATCAGATTTGGAATTTATGGTGTACTCCATGGAGGACCCATGACATGCTGAGATAAACAACCTAAAAAATGCTCTAATGTCATCATGTGTGTTATCTTCTCCATTGCTATTAATCTCCCATCACTTCAATGCTCTAAAAATGATGATGTTTTTTTATATATTAGTGTCACTCACTCATAGATGCTTTGATAGTAGGACACATACTCTATTTCCCTCATAATGTTAGATAGGGCCTTCAGATGACTTAGTAAAGTTAGTAGCTATCTCACTCTCTATAACTCAGTATGTGTTGCATCCCACTCTCTACAATATCTCTAGTCAATTCCCATATCATCCTATATTTGATTACCCAACTCATGGGTCAACAATCCCTCCTCTCTCATCCTAACCTATGCCATCAATTGATCCACCTCCACTTATAATTTAGCTATCTCTAAAGCTCTAGAGGCTCCCTAATTATCTTAGTCCACCCCATCTCCCTGCAATATAGCTATCTTTGAAGTCAGTGCCCATTGTGGTCTCTCCTATGTTGATCATGCAAACACATGTGGTCTTGTCAACACATCCTATTGTATGTTGAATTGTATCAAAAAAAAAATTGGTCTATATATCTCTATAACATATTTGTGCTTACCTATAATGTATCACAGTGTCATCATATAATACATATATAACACATCATGTCTCCACCTTAGATCCACCTCCCTGTATAGTCTCTAGGTAATCTCATGCAATGATAACTAATGTAGTTCTCTCATGTAACACCTCATATTTCCAAAATGATCCATATGTCCACCTATAATAATAATATGAAATATATATGAAAATGGCTCTCCATTAACTCTTTATCAAAGCTAACTAATTGGTCTCTCCATTGTAATATGCTCTCAAGCCTACAAATTTAGTAATGTGGATGGGCCTATGCTCACTCCTCCCTTATATACCATAGCATTAAAATCTATATTAAGGTTTGTCAACACACATGACCCCCATGAAAAAAAATTCCTTCTCCAACATATCTATAATCGCATCTAATATTCTTGTTGAAAAAATCCTCCTACTCTTTTTTTGATAGTAGTATGCCACTAACAAGATCCATTAGCACTAGTGGAAATGCATGTCTCCTCTAAAACCAAGAATGCATCCAAGTATATCCCATGATCAATAATTGAGATGATATCACCATAAAATATCCTAGCCAATGATATCATTTGTGTTGTCTCCCTCTATTATACCTTCACACCCTGTATAATGATGAGAATTATTTACCACACATCCTCTATCATGACAATCATCTCACCTATAAGTAGGTGAAATGTGTTAGTATCTAAATTTTAATGTTATGCTAGTGTTATCATCATTTCCCTATCATCATAGATATTAGGTATATTTACAACATAGGATAGTCCCATCACCTCCAGTACATCCACCTCATGGTCTGTTAATCTGATCATTAGTCACAACACTCTAGGTCACCTCTCTTGGGTCACCAGTGTTGATTATCTCTCCATCATGCATCAAAATGAGACATCATTAGTATTTTAAATCAATACATCTATATATCAAGACCATAATTCAAACTCACATCATTATCATATGACACTTCATTCTAATACTTTTATTTAGTCTAACCCTAATGAATTCGTCAAATATCATATCAAATTAACCTCACCTCTTAACAAAATTTTAATTCTAATAAATTCATTAATCAGTTTGATGAATTCATTTTAGGTTCTAATGAATTCACTACACCTTTAAACAAAACCATTGATTTTACAAAATTACCAAATCTCTTAATGAAACTATCATTTTCCATAATGAAACTACTGATATTCTTGTGGGTAGCCCATTTTAATCAACATCCTTTGTTACTTATTTAATTTCATCATATATCCACTCTTCTTTAAAATAAATTTTCTTGGATGTACTAATGTTATTTCCATTTACTTCAACATTCTACTTAGTGTCTTTAGATAGATTAGGCTCATGATATTCAGATGGATTTGACTTAATTTTCTCTATTGGATTTATAGCATCATTCTCCTCCTCAAAGTGAGGTACATCAATTAATCTCACACCCCTTTTTAATGGTCTATCCATGACTTACATAGTGGACTCTTCCCTTTCTTATTTTGTACCTTGATGATCTACAAGGAATTAAACAATAAACATTTAATATTACTATAACACCTCTTAAATAAATACTATCACAATAACGTTCAATAATAAACATTTTTTTTGCACATATGTAACTTTGAAATCCTACTGATAATAACATTCACATCACAATAATTTTATGGTAATTATTTAGGTGAACCTAATCTTCAAACAAAAACCTTACAGGGATATCTTTCCCCTATCAAAGATTCAATATGGTGAAATGTCAGCATTTATTTGTTGCTTGAACAAAATAGACTATGGTAAAATGGTAAACATAGGGTCTATGTATGCTACAATGGAAACCATTATTGTCTACTTAAACAAATGACTATGTAGATTTAATGAGCCTTAATTGTTTGCTTTTAGGGTTTCACATGTTATATTATGGTAAGTGGTGAACGTTATATGGAGTTTTTAAAATATGAATATATTTTCTACCTAACTATGAATGAGGTTTTTAATGTAAATTATTCATGTTCCAAGGGTCAATTTTTGGTCATATAATCAAAAATTGTATATAATGAACTGTTGTGATACTTCTCATAAATAGATCCACATATGATGTTTTTTGAATATGTCTTGGAAACACTAGAAGCCTTGTAGATACTCTTGGATATGTCCTAAGATATAATCAGGGGTATTCATAGGACTCCTGACATTTCTTGGACATATATAGGAAGGATTCAAAACCAAAAACATTTTTTTTTAATTTTTTATATTATTTTCACGTGACAAAAATTCAAATATGAACATAAAAAACTAATTAAAACTAGAGACTATGGGTAGGTTTGTTTCAAAGTTAGAAATGTTTGATTATAATTGTTAAAGGTTGTGGACCTATCTAATATTTTGTGGAAAAATAGAGTGATCTCATAATCTAATCTTTGGAGGAAGTATCGACTATGAAATCTAGAGACACTACTAGTGACCAACATTAGATGGATCATTTTGATAATTTAGAAAAAAATTATAACTTTAGATTCTTTGTTGACACAATTATCTAGTTTGAGTAGAGAAAAATTATTTCCTTGGCCTTATGAGCTCTTATACATTGGTTCACACTAGGACATGATAAACAAAATATGATTGCATATATGAGGTTTTCTATGTGGGAAAGTGGAAGAAAGCTTAGATCACCTTCTTCTTTGACCTTTTAGCAAAGAATGTTGGCTTTGGTTTTTAAGGAAAATTAATTAGATGTCTCCTTTATCTTGCACATTGCTATCAATGTTTTAAAATTAGCCAAAGCTATTTTTAAAATCTAAGTTTACCTATCTTTGGGATGTGGGTCCTTCATTAATCATTTAGCACATTTGGTGGGAAAGAAATTTTAGATTATTCAGAAAAGAAGACAAATCATACCAAGCCATTTATGTCAAGCTTGATGAGGTTATTTTGGAGGTGGTAATTCCCAAAATTAATAGATCCAATAATGATTCTCTTGCATGGTCAACATGGGATGAGATCATTTCTAATAATTGGCCTCTCTTAAAGCCGATTGGGAGGAGAGCTTTTGGCTTGACAAGTGGTAGTGGTGTCTTAAGAGATAAGATTAAATGGATCCCCCCTTCCCTATATTTTTCCAAGCTTAAATTTGATGGTACATGTAGGGGAAATTTAGGCCTATTGGGGACTAGATGTGTTATAATAAATAGTGAAGGAAGCTTCCTAGTGGTTAAAATGACTAAAATTCTAAAGGGATCTAATAATGAGGTAGAGGCTTGGGCATTGGTTCATGGGCTCTAATTGGTAGTTACTTATGGAGTCAAGAATCTTTGGATTAAGGGTGATTCATAGGTCATTTTAAATCCTTTAAAGGATAAAGGATTAGATAACTAGAAAATTAACTATATCATCTAACAAGACATAGTTTTACTGGATCTATTTGATAATTTCCTAATTTCCCACTACTATTGAGAGGGTAATAAAGTAGCAGATGGCCTTGATAATATAGCCATCGACTATGAGAATGACATGGAGATTTTTTATTCAGGACAAGGCAATGTTCTGAATCTCTTGATGACATGGCTTAACAATGATGTGTAAGGTAGAACTTCCTATTAGGTGACTATGTGTCACTACCAGTTTCCATTGGGGATTAAAGTCTAACTTTTCACATCCCTAGGTATGGGGATGGGGCCCTGTGTATGAATTTTTGGATATGAATTTTTGATATGGTGTTCTATTGATATTTTGTATTAAACATTTTTTAAGTTATATATTTTATGGGTGGCCTTCCACCTTTTTGGTGGTGTGTGTGTGTGTGTGTGTGTGTGTGTGTGTGTGTGTGTGTGTGTGTGTGTGTGAGAGAGAGAGAGAGAGAGAGAGGTTTTTTAAATTTATATATTTTACATTGGCTAACCTGGTATGGCTATGGCTATAGTAAGAGGATTATACCAAATTTCCAATATAAAATATTATTCCTCATCATTGGTACTAGTTCACTTGTTTTAGCCTTATTTTATCCAATAAATAAGGAAGCTTCAAATAACATAAAAATAAAAATTGTGGTGGAATAAATTGGGGAATTTCTAACCTACTTCATGAGTGTACAAGTGATATCAAAAATCCTAAGCTAGTAGTGGTGTAGTTGAACTATTTTCTACATCAACTATAAGTCTTATGCCAAGAAAAATTAGTTTGAATGATAATAATTTTTTTTATTATGTGAGGCATCTCAATATCTTAGAGGAGTTAATTATAATGTATTCATCTATGAAGTATTTATCAAAATCATTAAAGTAAATGTTTGATCTTCAGTAACTATATATACACTACTATCCATTTGGGGAATTAGTATTTGAGAAGGGGTCATTTACTTCTTCATTGTGCAACCTCAAGAAGATATATGTATGTAACACAAGAGTGTTAAAGATTTATATTTTTGAATATTTTTGCATCACAAAATTGACTATAATGATTGTTTGAAGGAGATGGAAACCTGCCCAGAACAGTCAGGGACATAGCATTGTATAGTTTTAAGATGCTAAAAAAACATAAAGGGTGTTGTTAGTTTAGTTAAAATTCAAATTTTGACCATAAATGATTGTCCAAAGAATCAAATACGTGAATATGATGATTTTTTTTGGGACCTACATAAATTTTTGGACAAGATTGTACATATATACTACCACATAATCTAATCACATAATAGGTAGAGAGGAAATAAAATAAGTTAAAACTTACAAAACATATAAATGGTTCAATTTAAAATGTTATAATATTCAATGATCTAACTTAGATTAGTTTTAAAATAAGTGATCGAACATAGATTATTATTAAAATAAATGTATGATGCAAATGTTATAATGTATAGAAAAACTAAAGAGAAATCAACATATTTATTATTATTATTATTATTATTATTATTATTATTATTATTATTATTATATATATATATATATATATATATATAATGTTTGTAATAGTTTGAAGGATTATTTAGGACAATCTTATAAATCCCAAGTTTTGATAAATTAAAAGTATTTATTGATTAAGACAATCTAATTAAAAAAAGTCCCAAGATTTGATAAACCATGAACCTCAATTAAACTATCCAATAAAAACAAGTGGTCTTCTTATTATGATGGGATTTAAATGACATCAAACTATATCTTGGAAAACTTATAGTTGCCTCCACATAAAATAATGAAAAATATTATTTTATTATTGCTTAAATCTTAACACTAAAACTTTAAATTAATTTCCAGGACAAGCAAGGAGGAATTAAATATAACCTACCTTGTAGAATTTTGCTTCTAAACAAAAAAAATCTCGACACATTTTTAATCTCTAGGACAAGGAAAGAAGAATTAAATCCATATTTGATTTTTTGTAAAGTGAAATTATATAAAAGAAAAATATATATATTCTTGAATATAGGATCTAGACTAGATATGGGTAGGATCGTATGAGAGGATTACAAATCCTTTTGAATATGTTCCAATATGTATTGGGAAGGATCCACAGTCCTCCCATAAGATCCTATAAGTATTCAAGTTAGATCCTATGTGTATTCAAATTTGACATGTTTCATTTTAAGATCCTAGGGGCTACACAAAAGAATTTGGTAATATAGTTTATCTAATTTGATATGGTTTCAAATTTTACAAAATTATCTTTTATGAAAGAATTTAATCTAAAAGGATAAAAAAAAAATTGAGAATATAGAAGGTTTAGAATGCAATATATATTAGATACTTTGGTAATATATAACAATTATAGAAATGTTAAGAGTAATCCATGTAAAAATTGTAGTGGAATAGTACAAGGCTCTCACTCCTCTTTTGTAATTATTTAAATAAGTTGTGTTTGTATAATTTTTCATTTGTATATTTGTTTGTTATAGGATCATCTCTATTTTAAATCTTTTTCTTGGTATTAAGTATGATGGGTTGTAGATTCAACTTTGAATTACAAACTATCCTCTAACTTCAATGAAAATGGAGACTCATCAACAAGTTAAATTTTATAGTCGACATGATGTGGCACATCACCACATCTAAAATATTAGATTTTAATGGCATCATCATGGACTTCTACAAAAATAAAAATTTCAAGTACATCCTTCAATTTTCAAAGTGATGAATGGTATTAGATGACTTCAATGGGTTCGGATTTTCTACACTAGTACCTAATGATTTAATATTTTGACCTAGTGTTGTTAACCATACATTGAATTAACATAGATAATATTATCAATGACACAATTATGAAAATAGGATGGAAATTATATTTTTATTTCATAAATTAAAGGTGTGAATAAAATATTAGAGGAATTAAAATTTGATGGTAGATTCATAGATCCATGGTCTGCATGGTCCATATATAATAAGATATCTAATAATATTTTTAAAGTGGGGTTTGTTTTGAAAATAGAGGATGCTTGAAATAAATGGAGGAATGGATTAGCATAAAAAGGATATGTGTGCTTATAATTTCCTTATTATAGTGTATGTTAAGCTTGGTAACAAAATTTATGCTTATAAATTAAGGTAAAAGTTAAGAAAATCCATTCCTAAGATGGCTAACACAAATTATATATGTATGTTTGATTCATTGGTGACTCCTCTTTTTCAATATTAATAATAATTTAGGTTTTCCTTAAAAAATAAACTAGATTACACTAAATTACACACAATATAATGGGCACTAAAATACACACAACATTATTCACACAAACTGGATTTGTTCAAGCTGAAAATGTCTTCATATTTTATTTCAGATATTTCAAATTTTACACTTTACTTTATAGTTTAATTAGGATTAATTCATTTCCCTGATAATTGTAGTGTTGAAAATTGGTAAATCCTCTATTAATCCTTCCAATATGGAAATTTTGATTAATTTAGGAGTCTGAATATCTAGTCTGTGTGTGGTTAAATATCTAGTATGTAGGAATTGAATGAGACCAATGGACATCCTCATGCCTCCAATTTATTAAATTTTATGAAATTCAAATTCAAATTTTGGTTGATATTTTTAGAAATAAAGGGATTATTGAAAATTTGGCGTGATTTTTTAAATTTTGATTCAATTTTATATTTATTGAAAAATGGTGAGTCTTTCTTAATAATTTTTTTTAAAGTATTGGCTTTAATGGAGTTGAAAGTGTAATAGTTGTGCATAAATTCTCAAGTAGGTGAAATTAATAGAATTATATTTTGGAATCAAATATTTAGTTTTATATTCAATAGAATTAAAAAAATTCACATTATGTTTCAAAATTTAGACATAAGTGGTCATATACATGTACTATTAGTGATAGTTATATGTACAAATTAGTACTTTATCAATGAATGTTGACACTAATTTTTTTCAACTTGACATCTTACATGAATGTTTAAACACACGACCTTGATTTTTAGTGTTTCAAAATATATTCACTTTTGGGTTTAATATATTGTTAGATATATCTAATATTGGCATATGTCAATTGTCATAAATTGTACATTCTTACACAAATACATAATTAAATAAGTTTATTATTTATATTTAAAAAAATTATACACACAAAACTGTTTAATCAGTAGGCATCACATTAATAATTAGTTGGTCAATAATTGGAACATGCAAAGATTTTAGGGCCTTTACGCTAGTTTGACATAGGAATTTGGTTAACTCCTTAATGTTATTGAGGCATAAACATTTATAGTCTCAAATTTTCCTTCTATTTTTTAAAAAGAACAAAAAAAACATGATTTACATTTAAAAATAAAAAATAGACGAGGTTTTAAGTGAAAATTAAATGGTTTTTAAGTGAACATTTGATGTGGACATATATTTACAAATTGATTGATTTTCAAGTTCAAATTCTATTTATATGCAAATAACATATTCTACGTAAAGCAGTTTAAAAAAATCCACTTTCAAAATAAAAATTGTAGGTGCTCTAGACTTAAATTTATAAATTAATTTATCTAAGTTCAAATATTCAATAATAATTAAAAGAGCATATTTTATGTTATGCAAGCTTCTCCAACCCACCTTCTAAATTGTGTTTAGAACCATCATGACATTGATACCCAAACCTTAATTTATAAGATCCCAATACATTTGGTTTTTCTTGATTTAAATTATAGTTGAAAATGAACTATGACATGATTCTAAGATAAATTTGTAAATTTATATCTCCCCCCCACCCCGCCACACACACACACACATGTTTTTGATAGTATATACTTATCTAGTAATAATTATTTTATAATCTCTCTCATTTCCTTTTAATATTAAAAATATTAGAGGTCTATTGTGGATACATAATATAAGTCACTCCAAACACAATGTATGTTTCATTCTCTCCTAGTAAATATCTAGAAAACAAACTAAATTAGCATTGGTTTATAATTTCTCTTTCATTTTTCCCATTATATGTCCATTATTTAACATGAATTCATATCAAAAGTGTTAAATATACACATTATTTAATTTTTATAACTGAACATATTGACCAGTTAGTTAGAATATTTTAATCTTATCTTCTTTCCCACCAACCACTATTAGCTCTAAAAACCTACACCAAGTAGCCATTTAATGCACATCAATTTGAATTTTGAATGTTTGGGAGCCATTTGGATTGAGGAAAAATGTAAGATGGTAAGTGGATAAAAAATTTAGAATATATAAAGAGACAAAAATACATATAAAAAAAGGAGAATAAATGTAGTAGCAAGAGGAAGAATAGAAGTCTCAAAATAACAAGAAGAAGGTTTTGGATGAAAGTAGTTTGACTAAGAGTATGAACAATAAAATAGAAATTAGAGCATATGTCATAATAGCAAAGAAGTTAGAGAAAAAGGGAGAGGACAAGTTTATTATGCAATAGTAGTATATACAGTCAGTAAAAATAGAGCAACAACCTTAGAAAAAGACAATAGAAACAATACAACAATATGGAAGCAGTTTTTTGAATGTTTGTAACAACAATTGTTATACCAAGAAGAAATTTGTAGTTGTTTGTTGAATCAATAAAATATAATATATGTATATATGTTCTTTTTATTTTTATTTTTATTTTTTATTAGTCTTATAAAAAAAGACAAACCATGTTTGGATTTTTTTTAGTTTTTTAATTAGCATATTTTTTGTCTTATTCTTCAAACTCCAAAAAAATTCAATAGCTACATCTTTAGGGTGCTTAGTTTATCTTTCTCTCTCAACTAGTATAATAGCTACCCACTATGTTTTCTATTTTATTTCCAAAAAATGGTAATAGAGCAAAGGTTTCAAGGGCCTATTGAACATGAAGACAAGTAGTAGTAACTTGTGTAAATGACCCCATACATTTGATGGAAATAATTATGATGTGTGGTGTATTAAGATGAATACTATTTTTTAATCTCAAGAGCTATGAGAACTTTTATAAACTAATTATACTGAGGGTTTAGACTAGGAAACATTTATTACCCTCATCCAATCATAAATAAGTTTGCCAAAAGAGAATAGTGATCAACCCTGAATGAATGAGGATCCTAACTTAGGTAGATAGGGTTAATAATATAGAAATGATAATGCACAAGGATGATAATAACATCTATAACATGCCAATTGGGTGATAAAATTAGATATAACATGCATTTAATTTCTTGTGCCGAGAATAGATTAAATATAGAAAGTATAACTAGGTTATGTATGGAAATGAAAAAGAATTAATATACTTAGATGGTTCTGGTATTAACATAGTGTTGGATCTAGAATAGGTAGGAAAAAAACTAGAAGCTAGTTCTAGAAAAATCCTTATATTCTAATTTGGATACTTCTAGAGCACTAGAAACTAACATCAGCCAAGAATAATTACACTAACACTACTATTTAGGTTCGATGTTAGTGGCTTATATGGAATGTCTACTAAAAAAGGATGTAACCATTCAGATGCTTCTAGGTTTTTATTCACCCTCACTCTATCGCATTTAGATATGGTTCATGAACTGTCACTCCTCATGAAATATCAAAACCCTAGTTCTTCATCTTCATGATGACCTTGGGAAAAAATGGGTTAGTGGGCACATGATGTTGAGCTAACCCCAAGGACCCCTATTTTAGTGAGAATTATCTAAATAGATATTACTTTTAAGATGGCTTTAAACTGATGTAGTTCTCCCCCACGTGTTAGCTTGTGTGTGAATCATGCAATATGAACAAAGTAAGTACAATAGTGATATAGCTTATAACTTAGAAAATATAGCTCTTGATATTATCCTTCATTACTTCAAACCTATAAATGTTTTGTTCCTATGATTAGTATGTAAATAATAAATCTTTATTTAATTTAATTCTTGGTAGAGTGATTTTGATAAGTTGCCTTGGTCTCTCTTGGTATTTTCTAGGTGAAGAATGAATGAGGGTTGATCCTATATTTATATCAATCCCTTTGGATAACTAATTCATATTAAATCACTTAGGTTGACCATTAGGATATATTTAATTTACAAACTAGATGACTTTAAGGAACTTGACACTTGTGTTAGGTCTAGACACTAGCATCAATGCTAGTGTTTATCCCAAGCATTAGTGTCTAGGGATCAAAAAAGTAGGTACATGGTTAGAACTTGCAAAGGTGGATGATAAGTACACTTTAAGCATTTTAGACAAGGTATATGTTGTAGGTCATCAATATAAGATTGGTCAAACTAAGAGATAGGCCAAGGAACATAAGATAGAGAAGATGTGAGACTTACACAAGTGAGAAAGGTTCATAAGTGAGAAAAATAACCAAGGTCTAAATTTACCAATTATACAAGCCTAAGGTGATATATAAAACATAAATATCATCTACATTTACCCCCATTTAATCTATTAATAAAATTGTTAGTTTAAAGGAAATGAATGTGTAATTAGGTGTGTATACCACACCTTGTCTTTGCATGTGTCCAAACTGAGTGTTTTGCTAGTGAATGACCTAAAACTAAGAGCATGTTACACAATATAATTAGTGCATATAATATGAAATTGAAATTACCTAAAATAGATTGAAATTTAAAGAGAAATGTTTTAGAGTACACCTGTGTGTCAATATAATTGCCTTGCCTATTGGCAAGTTGATTTGAAAAAGATGTATCATTATAAGGCTTCAAAACTGAGATTAGGATAAATATAGATAAATATTGAAAGTGCATAAATCCAATGAGATATAAAGAGAGAGATATTTTAAGGCACATTCCCCCAACCTTAGAACAAAAGTGAGTTACCACCTTGTAGTTTAGATTAGTTCAACTATGTAACCCAATGATACTAATAACCTAGTGAGGTTGGATGATACAATCAAGACCAATCTGAAAACTTGTTAAGATTTAGTGATTTATTCATGTCAACCATACAAAAAATCAAACCAACTATTGTAGTATATTATCTCAATAAAGTTAACAAAATTTCAACTAGGGTATCAATATGTAAAAGAGTTTTAGAATCTTAAACTGATTTAGATTTTACAATATTAGATATAAATTGCATAACATATGCACTTTAAATATGTCTCATGATGATATTATGTATAACAATGGTACAAATGTATATAATTCTACCATAAATATGAATATGAATCATATAGTTGTGTTTTCACCAATTCAAAAAACTATATAAGTGTGGGTAACATGCTTCTAAAGCATGCCCCTAGTATATATGGAGAAATATGAAAACCAATATAAGTACCAATGTGGAGAACATGTTTCCAAAACATTCCCCATTTTAATTTGGAGATGATGAATAATGAATAAATGTGGAGAACATGCTTCTAAAGCATGCCCCTACTGAATCTAGAAACTTTAAATGTGTGGAAGCCATGCCTATATGACATTCCCCCACTAATTTTGAAAAATTATCTATAAATACCAAATATTGAATGAGTGTGGAGAACATACATATAAATAATGCCCCCACTAAATCTAAAACTTGTGCCAAATGTGGAGAACATACCTCTATGACATGCCCCTAATGATATTCCCCCCTTTGAGGTGAGGGAAAGATAGGAAATGGTACTTATGTCACCTCAAAAGGATAATACAAGTGTATAATATGTGATTTAAATATGTATAATATAGAAGGAACATGCTTAGGTAGATATATCATTGAAGCGTATAGAGCCAATGTGATCACATGAAAGCATAAGATGCATGATAAGGATTATGGCAACATCTAAATAGTGTAGACATCCAATTCTGGCCATAACTAGCTTTTGACTAGACTTCAAATTGATTCCTACCAACCATTGCAAATTAAGACTAAAAATCACTAAACATCCCAAATTTATTCATACATCATTTATCAACACTCAGAATCATGTTGAGGTGTCCTTATTTGGGATACTAGCATGTATACAATAATAACCTCTCATAGATTCATCCCTAATCACCTTACAACATAACAACTATCAATTTGTCCTATGGATGCATTAAGGCACTTGATCAAATTTTGAAAGAACAAAAATGCTAATCTAATTAAATTAACTAAGTAAACAAGATTAAATGCTTAGTTGAATTATCCATTTATAATTAATGAATATATAAAAATGAAAATTCTAAAAACCAAAATATCAAACCTTATCATCATTGTCTTTATGAGTTGTCAAGCTCTTTAAAAATATCCCTAAATATCTAATTTGAGAGTCATGCATAGTAATGGAAAAAGATAATTACATGACAAATTTTAACTTAACTAAAGTTAGTCTCAATTCACCTAGGGTTAGTTTGAACCCATTCCATGTTTAAACTCTACCTTAACTCACCTTGGGTGAGAATTAATTCTTGAGGCTATAAATACAAGGCCATGCCTATTGATTTTTAAGCTATTTTGGCACAAAGTTATTATACACAAATATATTCAACAATCTCTCTTGGTGTAAAGTTATTATGCCTAAATGTCTTCAAAAAATTTTATAGTGTAGTGTTATAATGCTAATTTGAAGAGAGAAGATTCATGCAATTAGTGTTACCATGCCCAAATTATAAGCCAATCAATCAAGTCAAGGTGCCAAGGAAAGTTGAAGCCAACAACACTCCATTGATGAATATTTATTGATGCACAAGTCGAGCAAACATTTTTAACAAGCCATTTGGAGCTCCAAAGAAGGTAAAAGAGTATTTTATTTTATGTTTTTGTTGTGCTTTCATATGCATATTTGTTATTTATGTTGTCCCTAGTGTCTATGCTTGAGGTGTTAGGGTTTTAGTGTGTTATTGTATTGGTTTTATTGGACTAATACAAGACTAACGTCCCCTCTACGCATTCTTTATTCACATGATGGCACACCTAGTGGGATCATGCACCCCATAAGCATGAATGGATTCTCTTCAAAGATTTTTTGAGCCAATAATACATCATTATATAGCTTAATTTAATGATTTATTGTTAAATTTCTCATGTTTTTGCTTCTGACTATGTATTCATGAATTTATGACTATGTAACTATGAATAAAACATATAAAACTATGGAATCATCAACCCAATATATGAATTCATATTAGAAAACAACAAAATCACTCTGATTTAGCCTTAGCCCTACATAATTGATAATTCATCATAGAAAATTATGAAATCATTGAGCAAAACCATGAAATCATCATATAAGGAAAAAACCCTTTTCATTATTTTAGCTAATTGCAAAAAAATTATAGATTAGTGAAATCCTGATTTGTAGTATCAAAATAATTGTTTCCAATAATGAAATCATTTTTAAGGGGACAAAATCGCATTTTTAGGCTACAAATTTATTCTTATTAATAGTGAAATCATTTTTTTAGTACCAAAACCATTATAAAATATTGAAATTATTCCTATTTACTTTTGTTTATTACAGGGTTCTCAAGAATCACTAAATTGTCATCTATAGTAGAGAATTCATAAAATAGAGCAACAAAATTATCAAATAGAGCAGTGGAATAGTCAAATATAGTTGCAAAATCATCAAACAGAGTTGTGAAATCATTCAAAACCCATAAAATCACTCACTATGAGTTTCTAAGAATTATGTCTTGATTATGTTTTTATGACATAATAATTTTGCAATTAACAGTTTACTATGTATCTATGAAATCATTCCAGAGAAGTGATTTTATACCTTTCTGAGCTAATTTACAAGGATATTAGTTTTGCCAAGCACCAAATAAACTAACTAACATCTTTTGTAGGACCCAAAGGCCAAGAGAAGACATTTTTTAAACACTAAAAATTGTAAAATTTACCTTTTAAATTGGTATTTTAAAAAAAATTACACTTAAGTTATTTTTCATTTTGTTTAAGTTTTCAACACAACACTAAGGGGATCAAACTTCATACCAAAGTTTGTTTTGGTGTTATAAAAATAAACTCTCACATTAGCTACATACTCATAAGTTTTTATTTTAATGCTTGTTTATTGAAGAGTTTTTTTAGTAAAATGAGTGTCACATATATTTTCTCCCCCCATCCCCTTAAGGAACTTGGGTGATAAAAACACTCACTCTTTGCATTTATTTGCTTTGATCTAAAATCATGAAAGGAAAGTCACTAAGGCCCTCCAAAAAATCTATATAATTTGGGTGACCCCAAAATGAACCTAAATTCCTTCCACTTTTATTATTTTCATGTATTTTGGTTCATGGGTGGGAGTTTATCACCTCCTCACAAGTTCTCTACGAAAGTGTTGACCTTGGAATTCATATCCCAACATCATTTCAACCCCACTCCATGATGGGGCATATAAATTAAGGGTGACCTATTAGGACACTTATTTTTATAGTTAAAACAAGATCCATGAGTGGTACTCAACCTTATAATATAAGGGAAACTCAAACATTACACTACATTGAGCAATTGATAGATGTAGTGGTTTTGAAAAGGACAAGACCTTTTCACAACAATCCAGTTACACGCAAATCCAAATGGTGTTATTATGCCCTATTTTCTACCACACATATGGGACCATTTATAAATGAGTAAAAATTGATAGTTTAGACAACCCCACTTATTGCAAACATACTATTGATGTAGGGCAAGTAGCCTAAAGTTTCATGTCATCATATAAACTTTTGAGAGAAGAGGGGGCCTAAAAACCATACTTTTCATGTTTAATTTTTACTGTTTAGATTGATAATTTAAAATCCTCTCAAGAGAAATTATATAGATAAAATTTGATATTACAATTCAACCTTGTTAGTTTTAGGATTTAGGAAATTACAGTAATGTGTTTTTGTTATTTTGTCCTTTTTACTAGCATGGCCTTGAGTTGAAACTATTTGTTTATCATACCACATCTAAAAATGAGTCTTGTGTACACCACTCCTTTGTTTAAAGAGGCATTATGCCATCCATTTGACACCATATTTGACTTAGTTGTTTATCAGACCTTTGTGTGAGTGTCATTTGATTGGAAAAGGGCATCATTATGTTGTTCATTGCATTCCAAGTTATGTGCCTTAAAGTCTTGAAACAAAACATTTGTCATACCTTTAGAGCATGATAATATTGTTATGTTACTCAAACCATTTCAAATACTTCTTGCCTTGTGTCCAAATTATAATTTTGAAAACCATGTGTGCCTGGATCTATGACCAGTACCATCATGTTGTTCATTCTTATCTAGCTTGTTATCTATTTTTGAGAAACCTAGTCTTCTAAGTTGAGTTTAAAATTAGCCTTGGCAAGTTCAGATCCAAAAATTGATTGGTATATATCTATGCCTTGTTTAATTTTGGATTATATATTCACCCTTAACTTTTGGTTTGTGTAACTTATGTTGATTCTTTGTCAATTTAAAGACTATGTTTGTGTCTAATTTGGGGGAAAAGTCTATCTTCCATATGGCTCAAGTCCTATATCTTTTGTCAAATAATCAATTTCATGTTTAAATCTAAATGCCTAGTTTGTGTCAAAGTTTTTCAAAAATTTTAGATTAAACCTCTTACCTTTTAGACCTTGTCTTGTTTAAAATCTAACTTTTGTGCCTTGTTTTCAAAAGACCTAGCAATACCTATTTTGAGCCTAGTTTTGGTGCCTTGTTTTTCAAAAGACTTAACAACCTTTGTTTCTTTAGACCTAATTTAGACTTGTTTAAAACACTTTATACCTAAATCTAGAATTTTGGTTTTATTTCATCCACTTGACCTTTTTATGTAAGACAATTGACATTTGACGTTAGATTTTGTTAGCCCAAGATTTAGCACTAACCTTTTTGGAGATATAGCTCCACTCCTTAGACCAAGTTAGCCCAAGTTTGGACCATTTATCTTTTAGACATTATTTTTTAGATTTTATATAACTCTATTCCTTTTTCATGAAATGTTCATCATTGATTTGGATGTCTTATTATACTCATAGTGAATCCATATGTGGTCACACAAGATGACTTTGTTCAATGTCATTATGGTGATAATGTATTATGTGAGATGGATCCCTATCCTCCTTACAATACTCAATCTAGGGAAAAATCCAAGATAACTTAGCCCATTATTTTGTTAACATGCATCCATACTTAGAGTAAGACCAATATTAAACTATGTAGTATCTTACTAGCGTACCATCAGTTGTAGAATAAATTCACCAATAATTGTATTACATTACTATACAATAGACATATGACCCTTATTTGTTTGATCATCATTTGATTAAAAATAATGGAAAAGTTTTAATCATAGCTATGGAGGTAGGGGCCAAGTTTCCAGCAGACTTCCCCCATGAAAATTTGTTTAGTCTAGTTAGAGTGCATTTCAACATACCTTATAATCAAACCATTCAGCATGCCTCTACTAGAGATCCTCAAGTGATCATGTTGATGTTGTATCAAAACCCAAATATGTTTGTCACAAAAAATGGCCTCATGGAGGACCACTTTATACAAATGCAAATAGCATATTAAACCTATTTGAATCTAGCACATAATTTTAATAACACAGCATGTCAAACACTCCTCTCATAGAATTAACTCCTTCAATAAGAGTATTAATCAAATTGGTAGGTCAGTAAAATTTAGGTATATACCCATTTATGCAAATAACTTTAGTTAGGTACATGTTTAACATCCCATCTATTAAAGAAGTGACTACTAATTCTACATAGATAAATGTGCCAAACATGGTAGATAACATGTCAATGTCTTCCAATCTAGGCTAAAGTGGTTTAACTACACCAATAAATAGTCTGTAACAAGTGCCTTTAGTTAACACCATGAGTGGTTCACAACCAAAAGGGGAAAGAACTCCTACATCCCAACCATAACAAGTTACCTCTAATCCTTAACCAGCTACTTCTTCAAGCACACAACTACAAGGATTAAGTAATTCAGTACCAACCAGTGCATTGCCTCAAAAAAATGTGATGAATGCTACTCCAACTCAAGAGGTGATGACTAACATTACATAATAATAGGCATAGTCTAGTTTACCATCACAACAGAAGATGAACACTATGCCACCTCAACAATAGGCAATAAATGTGCCACTTCATTAAGTAGTGACAAGTGTACATCAATAGTCACATACAAATATGCCTTTATAATCACAAAATTTATCTAATTAGCAATGTATGTCTATTATTCAAAGACAAATTCCAAACATCCAATAAGCATCTACTTCAAAACAAGTGTTTGTATAACCAATAGGTACTATTTTTCAACAAGTACCAATTAGGTATCAATTTCCTTTCATTCAACATGTGCCATAAATCCAATGACATGACCTTGGTTCACAAATTCCCCTTATTTAGAAAGGTTTGACTAGTTATCATCAAGTCTCTACTCAACCTCAGTAGGCACAGTATTTTACACAGATCCATATCCTTCCATTTCATCTATAATTCCCTTAAAATTAGGCCTATTTAATGAATAAAAACTAGAATATCACACAATAATGTGTGTAATTCCAATGAATGCATCCTAATATGTGGATGCATATTCTTGGTCAGTTCACTCAAACCAACATTCCACAACAAACTATTCCTCCATTATACCTTGATCCAGGTAATCCACCATTGACCACCTAGCCTCCACCTCAGGCCAATGTTCCATCTAGTTTATTATCACAAGAATTGTAGCAAATGAGGGATTTAATTGTTTCCATTCAATTAGAGAAGTAGACCAAGAATTTCAAGTTAGATGATGTATGTTCATACCCATTCAACATGGAGTATCTACAAATACCATTTCCTCTAGGGTGCAAACTACCAAAGTTCAATAAATATAAGGGTAAAGGAGACCCTAAGGCCCATTTAACAAAATTCTTTTTTTCTTGCTAGCTAATGGATTATAGTGACATTTATTTACTCTTTTTATTTCCTCAAAGTCTATCAGGATAGGCTTTAGAGAGGTTCCTAAAATTACTAAAGAATTTAGTATCTAATTTTGATGACATTTCAGAAAAAAATCATGCAGCATTTCTCCTATCATCTTGAACATGATATTTCATTGGTAGATTTGACTCAGGCTAAGGTATAAAGTTGATGAAATCTTCACAAGATATCTATAGCGATGGAGATCACTTGTTAGTCATTTCAATCATATCTTACTAGTTAAACAATTGGCCATTGTGTTTATTAAAAATTTACATAGTGAGATATCCTATCATATGGAGATTTAGTGTGCACATACCTTCAAAGATATCATCGATAAAGGTTTTCTAATTGAAAAGACCCTTATCAATAAAGGTATTATCTATATCACCTCTTCTAACCAAAACCAAGGAATAGGCCAAATATTGAACCAAAACCAAGTCCAAGCATGAGCATCGACACCATCCTAAGCTAGTAACTATGAAAAATCCAAAAAAAATCAACCATAACAAGAATGTTGTTAGAAATTGAGTAACCAAGTCATGCCATATACAAATGGTGCAAACATTGTCTACTCATCCTACTCCATAAATGCAACTTAATCCTCATCTGTAACCCATTCAACAAGCATAACCTTCATAGTAATCTAGAACTGATCAAAAAATGTAACAATAATTGCCTTTGAAAACCCCTCCTCTAAGAATAAATGTGCTTACTCATCAAGTCTTCAGTGACCTTAGAGATCCTATTGAAGTCATGTTTCATAAACTATCCACTGCTAATCTGATTAGTTGACCAATTTTGAAGCATTATCCTGAGGGTATTCCACATCTAGATTGGTATAGAAAGAATGAGTTCTATAAATAACATTGTGTTTATGGAAATAATATACACTATTGTGTGAAAATAAAACACTTCATTAAAACTATGTTGGAAAATGGAGAGATTACAATAGATAATAGAGCATTTGCATCCAATCAAAACTTAGGTATTTACCAAAACCCTTTTATGCAACATAGAAACAATAATCAACAACCTCAACAAAGGCCAGAACAATAATAATATTATCAAGAACTATGACAACAAAAATACCACTAGCAACAACAATAATAATGTCAACTGAATGGAAGGAACCAAGGCCAAAATGATTTTAATACCTAATAGACTTATCACATAGTTGCACATGACTACACCAAAATTATAGGTCATATTGTGAGAGGTCGTGTTTCCACCATCACCATTAATCCAAGACCAAGTACTAACAAAAAAATACCATTGCTAAATAATTCCAATGAACCCATCTATGTTAGTGATCCTTCCTTGACCTAGGACTACAAATAGGCACATTAGAAACTAGGGATTACTATTATGGGACATTATACTAATTAATCATCATTTCCCTTTGACCATAAACAAGTTCATCAAAAATCGAGACTTATCCTATTTGGATGTAGTTTTAACTTTCATAATCATACTCTAAATGCTTGCAATGTTTTTAAAGTTGTAAATCTCCATTGATGGTGACCTCCATGTCTGAATGAGAGAATTTGAGACACTAGTGCAATGTTGAAGGGATTACACAAATTTCATGTATCCAATGTCTAACCAAGAGAAAATTGTATGATATGTCAAGGTCTAACACATGGAAAAATTTATCATGGGTTAATAGCCCAATGATAATTAGGAAGATGATGGTGCCTTGTGATTCCTACTCTTCATTATCATAGGCCTTAGTAGTGATCATTTATGTTTGTGGATAAACTTTTGTATATATGATATGCTTGATGAGCTTCAAAGACATAATATTCAAGACTGATCCATTAGGTATGAGGACACGTTTCACTTTGTGTCACGTAATGACAAACTCAATGTATAGGGCATTGTTATGGAGAGGGTTGAGGGATAACATATCAATTTGGCCAAAAGTCTAGTTCCCAAAAAGGACAAATGCAAAGAAATATGTGTTGAGTTATCAGAGGCTAATTGCATAGTCCTAGATAGCCTTGATTCATCTTCTCATATACCTCCTCCTAAATTATTTAACCATTTTACCATCTCAGCTAATGGCACAGGAAATTATTTAACCCATGACACATTTCACATTTACAAGATTCCATAGAACCCCAAGTCCTATGGAAGACCTAAAGCTAAGCCACCTTGAATTGAATGATAATGAAAGGGAAAGTGTAAGCTCCATAGTTCAACTCCTATCATTTTCACTCCAATTAATAGACAAGAAGAGGAACCACTAGCCAATGATGAATCCTAGTTGTACAATGACAAATTGGTGAATTATTACAAAAATTCCAAATACCCCATTCCTAGCAAGATCATGGAAAATAAAGCCTACGAAGGAGGAGGCCTCAGTTTAAAGTAACAGGGTATACTAGATCTAATATTTATAACTTGGTACAAAGGAACATATGGTCTCATATTTAAACCACCTACAGGTGACTTCATGTATCTTATTCATGTTCCAATGATAATGTCTAGTGATGATGATGTTGGCAAAGAAGTAGATTATAATCACAACATTTATGTAGACCTTGCCAATACCAATCTATTTGATACTCATACCATTTGTACCCTTACCTTAGTTGTCCAACACAATATTTTTCATCTATATCATCCTCAACTTATAGCCTGGGACCAAAATGAATCCATAGTGCTTGTAGATGAGTTTGAGAATGATGAGGCCTTTTACGATTTTCTAGGCCTAAGAGATAATGTTCCATTGGGAGACCACAAACAAGGATTCTCTATCAAACTAGATCGTGCAACTTATTTGGAGAATGGGTGAACACCCTTAGCAACAAATAAATAAATAAAACATTGGCATTTGAAATTGAAAACCTTTTTGAGGTGCTTTTAGACCAGGGTAAAAGCAAAGAGAAAGGCCAGTCTTTTGGTGAAAACCTATTTTAAGAGCCATTAGATGGGGGTGTTCACCTTTCCTTGAATAAATCTCAGAAGGCCACTAATGATGAACTTACTTTTGGGTCTAAGTTTAGTTATGCAAAAATAACATGCCTTTGATTGAATTATTCAATAATTTATAATAGTGTTTGTAATAATTCCATCCCTACCATTGGGAGATTTAGATTCATCTTTTTTAGGTGATCTTGAAGAACCAGTCCAAATAAAGGACTTTACAATTGTAGGCTAATTCAAATCATTACCCACCATTTTGGAGGATGGTTTGACTCTCCTCATAGAAGACACTACAAAAGTCAACATTAGGACTCTAGACAACCCTAAATGGATCAAATTAGGCACATCCCTCACTGAAGAAGAACATAAAATCTTCACATCCCTTTTGAGAGAAGTTTTTGACATCTTTGATTGGGCTTATTCAAATGTGCCAGGTTTGGACACCACCTTGGTTGTACACCACCTTATTTTACATTCTAATGACAAACCTATGAAGTAAAAATTGCATAAGATTTATCCTCAAATTGTTGTATTAGTAAAGAAGGAGTTGTAATAAATCTTAGAATTAAGATGTATTGGATCCATCGACTACTCAAAGTGGATCTCAAATGTTATGCTAATAAGTAAGAAGTTAAAAGGAATCAAAATTTGCACTGATTTCATAGATATAAATAAGGCCTACCCCAAGGATGACTTTCCTCTAAAAAACATTAACATGATAGTTTAATCCACATTAGGGTATGAAATTCTTTCACTTATGAATGGATTTTTAGGATACAACCAGATCCAAATTGCATCAAAATACTAGCATAAGATAGTGTACACCACTCCATGGGGAACATTTTGTTATTAGGTTATGCCATTTAGTCTTAAGAATGATGGGGCCACCTACCAAAGTTCCATGACCATCATATTTCATGATATGATGCATGAAATTATTGAAGATTATGTCGATGACATATTGGGTAAATAAAATACCCATGTTGATCATCTAATAGTATTATAGAGAATATTTGAGAGGATTCATGAATACAAATCCAGATTCAATACTAAGAAGTGTATTTTGAGTGTTACGTCAAGTAAACTATTGGGATTCATCATCTCTCATAGGGGTATTGAAGTTGATCCATCCAAAATATGATCCATTATAGAGATGCCTCCACCTTCTAATTTAAAGTAGCTCTATAGTTTACAAGTCAAGATTCAATCTATCAGGTGATTCATCTTGAAATTAGCAAGTAAATTCCATATATTTACTCATTTACTGAATAAGGGTGTCACATTTCTTTGGGATGAATAATTCTAGAAAACATTCCAACACCTAAAGGAATATCTTTCCAATCTGCCTATTTTTTTACCTCCAATGCTAGGAAAGCCATTTCTACTGTACCTATCTATAACTGAGAAAATATGGGGGGAACTTATAGCTTATCATGATGAAAATGGAAATGAACATGTTGTATACTATCTAAGCCATACACTGCTCATGTATGAACACAATTATACGCCTATTGAAAAATTTTGTTTAGATATGGTCTTCACAACCTAGAAGCTGTGACTTTACATGCTTAACAACTAGACCATGGTTATTTTTAAAGTATATCCACTCAAGAATATACTATCCAAGACAACTTTACAAGATCACATTGCTAAATAGATCATGCTTTGATAGGACCGAAACTCCCCAAAGCTCTGACACAACTTGTCAGATTTAAGAGCACACATGATTACCAATGTATAAGCAACTAAACATGCAGAATCTAGAGGAACAAATAACTATCAATGAGAAAGCACACAGAATATGAGAGGCAATATACAATTATATTCAACTCATTACAAAGGAATTTACAACAAAGAGGTGGCACTCTTTCTTCCACTTCGTGGGCTTACAGTAAACTTCCCTCTAGAGTAATGTTCTCTCATAGGTCACAACACACAGCTAACACAAGTTGTTGTTCACCTCATTACACATCTGTACAATCGAGTACACAACTGTACTCCAAGTAGATCTCTCCATGATCCCGCTGATGTATTGTTGTCACCTTGGATCTAGCTACCCCGTTGATCTCCTTTCTGACCCTCGCATTCACATACATCCCTGCATATCAAACCTGATCTTACTTATCACATACATGGGGAATCCTACTTGATTCCACCATGGGAAGAACTCTCCAAGCTTCACATAGCTCTTCTCCAAATTCTCCACTTAACAATACAGCCCATGAGTCTATTATATAGATCTCATGCATACACTGATTAGACTTGCGGCTCAAGACTTCGAACAAGCCTTTAACATGCAAACTCCGCGTTCACTTAACTGACTGTTCGTCAACAGCAGTTCAGACCGCTACAGGAGACCGACGTCGGTCCCTGCCCTCCTGGAGGTGACTGACGCCGGCCGATCCTCTGCCGATGCCGGTTTCCCTTCTGCGTCCCCTGACCGACGTCGGTGTGGCCTGCCAACGCCGGCGATTGCAAATGCCAGAAACCCTCCTGTTTGCCTTAAGGTGTAGCTTTTATCTCCACACCCTAACATGCTTCTTTAGTGAGTTCAATATTGGATATGTCAACTAGAAATCTATCAAGGGATAAGTTCTTACAGAATAGATTGTTGAAGCTCCCCTTGTAGATATAGAACCCCTCACTTTTAAATTATTATATGAGTCCATCATGACCATCATTAAACACCTCCTAAGGAGCAACACTAGAAGTTGTATTTTGATGGATCATTCGCATCATATGGATCAGGGGTAGGCTTATTATTTATTACACCATAGGGTGATCTTATTCTTAAATCATTTTATATCAGATTTCCTTGTACTAATAGCATGGTTAAATATGAATCACTCATTGTGGGGCTTTGATAATTATTACAATGGAATATTCATCATCTAATGGTTTTTGGTGATTCTTAATTAATCATCAATTAGGCTACATACCACTTTCAAGCCAAAGATGAAAAAATGGTACCATACAAGGCTATGATCGACACTCTTAAACATAAATTCTTGATATACTGTTTGAACACATTTCAAGGGCCAATAATAGAAAATGGATGCATGGCCATCATTGGTTCTTTGATCTACCACACATATAAGGTAAAAGAATATTAATTCCTCATTGAAAATATTCTAGCGCATACTCATGTACCTATAACCATTGCAATAATCTATGATATTATTAATCCCAATTCTATATAGTGTTTAGAATTATTTACCTACCTTCATGACCATATCATTCCACCCAACTTATCATGTAAACAATAAAAGGCCTTTACCCATTAAGCCTCATGATATACCTTACTTAGACCAACCCTTTACCATCATAAATTTATTGGAACTTTGCTTCATTATTTAAATTCAAAAAAAGCAAAATTAATTTTATGGGAAGTTCATGAAGGAGTGTGTGGAGCCCACACCAATAGGGCCATCATAGCCAAAAAGTTCCTACATATCGATTATTATTGGCCAACTATGGATGTGGATGCAATTGTTGATGTCAAAAGGTGCAACAAATGTCAAAGGCATGCCAATCTAATTCATGCCCTAACCAAAACACTAAAACCAATGCTTAATCCATGGTCATTTTATTTATGGGGCCTTAATTTCATTGGGAAGATTAACCCTACCTCATCTAATGGCCATAAACACATCCTTACTACTAATAAATATTTCACTAAATGGGTTGAAGCTAAACCCCTCATTTACATGACTAGAAAACAAATTTTTGAGTTCATTTTCAACCATCTCACTTTCCACTATGGTATCTAATTCAACATTATATTTGATAATGGTGGATTGTTTAAGAATAAGGATTTCAAAACTCTTTGTGTTGAGTATAATATCATTCAATATTTTTCTACCACATATTACCCACAAGGTAATGACTAGATAGATACATCCAAAAAAACCATTTTCAACATCCTTAAAAATATTGTCAATGATGTTGGACATGATTGGAATATATAAATCTTTGACACCCTCTAGGCATACCACACTAATTACCTTACCCCAATAGGAGCCACTCCATATTCCTTAGTTTATAACACTAAGGCTATTCTTCTCATTGAGGTCAAGTTACCTTCTCTATGCATCTCGTTAAAACATGTCTTGGATGATGAAGATTACCAAGTAGCTCATCTACAAGAGATAGAGTTACTTGATGAAAAATGAATTTTTGCTATCAACAACCTTCAAGCATACCAAAACAGACTCCATGGCCACTATAATTGGTGGGTCAAACATAGAGATTTTGAACTTGGGGATCTTATTCTCAAAGAAAACTAAAAGAACACCATGGTCAATAAGAAGGTAAATTACAAACCTAATTAGATAGGCCCATACATCATTGTTGTAAATTATGGCTCTAGAGCATACAGGCTCACTACACTAAAAAGAGATGAACTTAATGAGCCAATGAACATCATACATCTCAAATGTTACTTTGATTGAGACACCTGAAGTATTATCTATAAGGTACATTTTCATGGTACCAAAATTTAAACATTTTTCCTTGTATCATACCTTATGCCATCCTACCATGCCTTCCCTATCAACCACAAGTTGTTTTTACCCTCCCTACCCAACCCTTTGACCTTGGTTCCATTCCATGGGTTCTTAGGTCACCTCTAGTGAGAGGATTCATATCAAATTTTAGCAGTTGATTTATTATTCTAGAATATGTAGTATTTTGGACCCATATGATAGTGGTTTGGCAATTGCATCTTTCATTCCTTATTTTGTTTAATTTTTAGTGTCCCTAATTATAATTGCCTTTGTAAAAATCAATGTGTCACTCTATACTACTAATTATAACTACCTTTGGGCAAATTAGTATCATTGATGTATAACACTATTTCTTAATTATAACCACCTATGGGAAAATTAGGAACAACACTTTTATCATGCCTTTAAGTCCCACCTTTCCATTCCTATTTTCATACTATGCCATTTACCTAATTTGAGAACATGTTGATAACTAGTCAGATTCCTCCACTGTAAGGCAGAACTATAGTGACTTGAGGTCCCATCATGGGACTATGTAGGTGGTGCTCGATTCATGTTTAGGTCAACTCAGTCACCCTTTACCATGTTTTTATTGTTTTATGAACCATTTAAACTTGAATTATCTCATTTTTATGATTTGAACCATTTAGTATCTCGTCATTCTCAATCGACTTGAGATGCTCACAAAATTCTTAAAACATTTGAAAATGATCTAGAAAATCCTTAAAATTATTTATTTTTTACAACTTTTTTTCCTTAAGGATTCTTGGATACAACTTTTCCTTTAGTTTTCCCATCCTTTTTGGCCCCTAAGCCTTATACTCTCACTATTTTGTGAGATTTCATATTACACATTATGTAAACAACTTTGATACATTAATGACTGCTAAGCTTCATCTCATGCTCTCACCATTTTACAAAACCATTTCTATATTTATCTACAACATTAATCATACTTTATTATCATTCATTTTTATTCTATCTCATATCTTGGGAGAAAGACATTTGGCTTGAAGTTTATGTTGGACCTTGTGTTCATGAAACTATGCAGGTAGTGTTCACTTGCCTAGTGCATCTAAAGTCAGCTCAGCTAGCCCTTCCTTTTCTTTTATTCCCCCTATTTTGTTTATTTTTTTCATTGTCTCTTATATCCTAGGGTCAATTTTCATCATCTTTTTTGTTCTCTATTTTTTTTAACATTGTGATTAACCATTTTTGTGTGTTATTCATGTTTCTTTGTTCATTTATTTATTTATTTTTTTTTTTTTTTTTTTTTTTGTCTTGGTGTTTTGTCTTTTTATCTTTTTATTTATTTGCCTATTTGGTTTCTTTTGTTATTGTGCCTTGACTTAGTATATGTGTGTTCATTGGGTGATTCTTTGCACATTATACTTACATCCATCCATATTCATTCATCAACATTGTCATCATGGTATTTATCATTGGTGCATTGTTTTCACTTGTTTATTGGATTATGTGTTAGTCCTTATGCATATTTTAGCTAATTTCTCATGATGTTTTATATCATGATGCATACCATCACATGATACATTAAAAATCATCTCAATAAATCTTACGAGCAATGAGGCTATGGTACTTCTCTTTGGCACATTTTTTATTTATTTACCCCAAATCATTCCCTAAATATAGAGTAATTACATCACAAAAGAATTTTAATCCTTACTAGTTAGGATGAGCATCTCCATACTAGTAGGTTTCCCAATCTCATCTTTTTCCTCTGTACTAGCTTACTCTTACTTCACAATTATGAATTTAAGATGTAAACCCCCTATTCCAATCTACCATATTACTCCCATCATTTTGCCAATAATTATAACCACCTGTGGGTAAATCATTATGTCTCATACCACCCGTAGAGCCAATAATTATAACCGCATATGGGAAAATCATTGTATTTTGATCTATTCAGATGTTAATGATTATAACTACCTTTGAATAAATCATTGTCATTATCTTCCCAACTAGATCACATTTTCATTGTGTTAATGGTTATAACCAACTTTGGGCAGATCATTTTCTCTATCTACCTAACTGGGGCATATTTTTATTCTTCCAATGATTATAATCGTCTATGAGAAAATCATTGTATTTTGATATATTTGGATGTTAATGATTCTAACCTCCTTTAGGCAAAAAATTACTATTCTCTACCCAACTTGGGTATGTTTTCATTGTGATAATGGTTATAACTATCTTTGGAAAAATCACTATCTCTATCTACCTAATTGGGGCATGATTTTATCCTGCCAATGATTATAACCACCTATGGTAAAATTATTGTGTTTTCTTTTAATGATTATAATCACCTTTTTAAAAATCATTATCTTGCTACCCTTATCCTTTTACTAATGATTATAACTTATTTTGGTCAAATCATTATCTGTTTGCCTTGCTATGTCAATGATTATAACTGTCTTTTGACAAATCATTTTATTTATCCACCCAACTGGGCCAGCTCAATGTGCCATTGATTATAACCATTTATGGGTAAATAAATCTTTTCTACCCATTTTAACCTTTTGGTCCCATTGTTTCCTTTTTTAAAGTGATCGATTGCAAACCTTCTTTGTCATTCACTCCCTCAAGGGGGTATCTCAAGAGCTCATCCATCACTGTTGGGGCATTAGGCATAAAGGACCTTTCAATATTTAATAATACATTACTATGCATATAGCTTCTACCACCTTTCCAAATAGAGGTAAATTATAGACATCCAAATTCTAGCCACAACTATCTTCTGAAAGACTTCAGATTGATTCCTATCAATCATTACAAATTAAGCCTAAGAATCACTAAACATCTAAAAAAATTTCATGCATCATTCATCAAAGCTCATAATTGTGTTGAGGCATCCCTATTTGAGATGTTAGCCTATACGCAATAATAACCTCTCATATATTCATCTATAATCACCTTATGGCATAACAGCTGTCAATTTAGCCTATGGATCCATAAGCGAGGCACTTGATCAAATCTTAAAAGAGTAAAAATGTTAATCAAATTAAATTAACTAATTAAACAAGAATAAATGCTTATTTGAATTAACTATTTACAATTAAATAATATCTAAAAATTGAAATTCTAAAAATCAAAATATCAAGCCTTTTCAACATTTCCTTTATGAGTTGTCAAGTTCTTTCAAAATATCTCAAAATATCTAGTTTGAGATCCATGCCCAGTAATAGAAAATCATAATTACATGACAAATTTTAACTCAATTAGAGTTATACTCAAGTCACATAGGGTTAGTTTGAACACATTCCATATTTAAACTCAACCTCAACTCACCTTGAGTGAGATTTAATTCTTGAGGCTATAACTATAAGGCCATGCCTATTGATTTGTAAGCTATTTTTGTGTAAAGTTATTATGCACAAATATCTTCAACAAGATCTATTGGTGTAAAGTTATTATGCCTAAATGTCTTAAAATTATTTTATAGTGTAGTGTTATAATGCTAATTTGAAGAGAGAATCTTTATGTAAGTAGTGTTACCATGCCCAAATCATAAGCCAAGCAATCAAGTCAAGGTGCCAAGGAAAGGTGAAGCCAACAAAACTCCATTGATGAAGATTTATTGATGCATAAGCCAAGAAAGCCTTTTCAACAAGCCATTTAGAGTTTCAACTAAAGGTAAACGAGTGTTTTCTTTCATGTTTTAGTTGTGTTTTCATATGCATGTTTGTTACTTATTCTCTCCCTAATATCTAGGATAGAGGTGTTAGGATTTTAGTGTGTTATTTTGATTGGTTTTATTGGACTAACATAAGACTAACCTCCCCTCTATGCATTCCTTATTCACATATAGTAATAATATAATATCAACAAGTAAACAAGCACACACACAAGAGAACTCAAAACCAAGTCAAAATAAAATGATCCAAGGAGACAAAAAAAGGGGCATGTTCAAATGTTGCATAATTGAAGGTATATGACTTAGTTAAATGTTCATAAAAGCAAGAATGACATATTCAAATTTTCATACAATAAAAAATGACATATAAAAATTTCAAAGAAATCATACATAGGCACGGGGGCTATAATAAAAAGATCATATTCAAATTCTTGAATAAAAAATATAATATAAAAACAAGACACTCAATTAAGTGCATAAATTAAAGCATAAACAACCATCATAAACATGTCATAGTATCCCATGGATCAAATGTGTTAAGAAAAAATGTCAAATGTATAGTATATCAAGTACCCTATGTAAGATATAAACATGGATAAAATCATGTGTAAGTACCTATGTAAGCTCAAACATGATAATGGAATGTCATCATAGAACCATATAACTTGTGTGTATCAAAATCAAAGAAGTAGATGCCCCCAATGTCCACATGACATGAGTAGAGGGAAGACCCAACATCTGAAATAGAAATGGATCATGTATCTGTGTATTCCTCTATCATACCCAAGTAAAATCATGACATATATGTGTTTATGTATAAGTAATTTAATATGTCATCCATCAACATAGAACTAACACATAAATGCCAAGAAGCCAATAGATCATGTAGGTATCAAAAATATTTAGATTTTTGAATGGTTTTGATTTTTTGAATATTTTTGGTATGTTTGAAAATGAAATATCATCCTATGATGGTATCCAATGGATAATGATATATATCTCCCCAATATTATCCAAGAATTACATATAATCTCAATATCTATCATTATAGTATCGGTGATGATCTGGGTATGTAAAATAAGACTTCATGGTCATGAAGTAGTAGGAGTAATAGGAGTAGGGATTTGTGAAACCCATTGTTGAGTGGTCTATGGTTTCTTTGGAATAAATATAATAGGAACATGTTTAGGTGATTTGGATATCTAAACATAGTACATAGGAGATGGGGATTTAGTGAAATTCATTGTATGTTTATGATGTAATGGTCTCTCAAATATTGTGTCACCTAGTAAAGGGGATTGCCTATTGCTTACCCTTTTGTGGTGAATGAGTCTTAATAGGATTGGTAATTAACTATCTTGGTATAAGTTTCTATTCTTCAAAAGGATGCTCATATGGAATTCTGGCAAATTTAACTGCTTAATTAGCATTAATGGATTTTACACACCCATGTACTATTGAAGGTAATGCTCAAAGTGTATGGATTTAAGATCTTTCTAATAACATATAAAAGATTCTCATGGAAAGTATGATTGAAAAGGTAATAACCGCATGTGCAAGACTTACTTATAAAGGTAGGTAAATCTTTCGAAGAACCTTTTGGGAGGTCACATCGAATACTCTAACTAATCTAGTAGAAGGATGAAAATTATGATGAATATAACCCAAATGCATAAGTATTGTCATGGTGAAAGCGTTATCTCTTGCATCATTATATATCATAAAACTATGTATAGGATTTTTATCAAGGTATGATAAAATTAATAAAGAATGAAGATCAGAGTCATCATCCTTAATCTCATTGTCATCAAAAGAAAAGGAGGGTCTCTGAACCATAGGAGGTATATGTCATGTATAAGTACCAATAATCCCATATAGTGGGTGCCCATAATGTGATGGAGGAGGATGTGAATTATATGTCATTTTCACTTCTAGTTCCTTTTTAGAATGGTCTTATAAATGATGGTTATTTTTTTTTACATTTTTGGTGATCAATAGGTTGTGAACCTGATTCCTTTGGAGGATCCTCAAATGCAAGATTTTGGTCATTGATAAAATTTTAGATCTTGTGTTTTAATGTAAAGCATCTATTCATATAATACCATGGTCCCTAATGATAGTAACAATAATTATTCACATCATATTCTTTGGGTAAAGTTTGAATCATATCAACCTCGATAAGACGAGGGAGAGATATAAACTAAAAATCTAGTAATTGCAGGAGTAATGAAGCTAGGGACTCAGGTAAATGGGAGAAATGTCTCTTTGGTGCATTAGATAAAACAATCTGATTAGGTTTTTGTGAAACCATGTTAATTGTGGTGGTTATTTCCTTTTTAGGCTTAGGAGGTTTTACCTTATAACTTTGTTTGATTGTAAATTTGGTACTATATATAGATGTATCTAGTTTGTTTGTTATATAATTAAACTTATTTAATGAAATAAGCTTCATTTCAGGGCCCATATAACATGGCATAAGTCATAAAAAGATTTGAACTTATTAAAAATAATAGATTCATGTAAAGGAGAAAACAAACTTTGTTTGAATATGTCTTACAACTCCTTATCTTCCATAGGATTGTTCATTTTAACTATCATTATTTTATACCTCAAGACATATTCATTGATAGACTCATTGGTTCCTTGTTTGATTTTGGCAATTTGAGTATAGAAAAAGTTTTAATAAAATTTGATGGAAAAGTGTGCTAAAAATAAATTTTCAAGAGTTTTTAATGCTTTCACATGTTCAAGAGGTAAATAATATAACCACATCAAAGCATAGTCTTTGAGGCTTCTTAGAAATAATTTGGTCAAAAGTTTATCATTGGAGGCATAGTTGAGGCATGCTACATAAAAGGATTGAAGATGTTGTTTAGGATCACTTTTTCCATCATAAATGGAAACTTAGGTGCAACAAAACTAGTTGGTAGAGGGTGAAAATATATCTAAAGTGCAAGAGTGTTATGAAACACATCTTACAAATCAATACCATGAGGAGATTTTAAATCTCTTTGTTCAATATTTGTAACCTTATCTTCCAAGGTATTTATAACTTGAAGGAGTGTTTGAACTGTGGACCCATTGTGATTTAGATTAGCAAGTTGAGTAGTCACCAAAGGGAATGTAAAAATAGTTTGAGTAGTAATAGGCATTGAGATCAATAGTTGTGTTAAAATAATTGGTAGTTCCATGTTAGATGTAGTAGTTTTAGGAAACAAAGGTTTCAACACATAACCCATGCCCCCACTAGATGTATTATATTGTAATGTGTTCAAAGGGAGGGATGTTTAAAATATACCTTTTGAAATTTTTGTTTATAATATAGATTTTAGGATCTCATCAAGATCTTAAGGGTTTTAATGAATATACTTATTAAACAATGCAATTGCTTGCACATGATCATGGTCTATTTTCTCATTTTGATTTGTTTCATGGTTTTCATTATCATAGTCTTCTTCTATGATAACCCCATTAGTATGTTTTTCATTGTCAACATGGTTATCATCATGATCTATAATGTGAGATCCCTCATTAGTTTGAGACATTTTAGATGGTAGGAGGGGAAGCTCAATGTGTTCAATAAGCACACATCCCAATCTAGGGCTACATCAGGTTCACCAAATGTTTAACCCTAAATGCATGAGGATCTTAACTTGGGTACATAGGGTTAAGAATATATAAATTATAATGCACAAGGGTGATAACTAGGTCTAAAACATGTCAATTGGGTGCTAAATTCAGATATAAACATACACTAATTTTTTTTTTTTTGAGAATAAGCTAAATATAAAAAGTATAACTAAGATATGTATATAAATAACAAAGAAGTAATATAATTAGTTATGATGCTAACATAGTGTTAGATCTAGAATAAACATGAAGCAGACTAGAAGATATTTCTAGAATAGTTATCAAATTTTGATTTAGATACTTCTTGAGCTCTAGACACTAACATCAACTTGAGATGGTTATGCCAATGCTACTATTTGGGTTCAATGCAAGTGTTCTATATGTAATACCTATTGGAAAAGGATGCAATAAACTGGATACTTCTTGGTTTGTCTTCACCTTCACTATAGTGCATTCATAACTGGATCATGGACTGTTACTCCCCATGAAATGTGCAAACTTTAGTTATTCATCTTCATGGTAACCTTGGAGAAAATGAGTTAGTGGGAACATGGTGTCGAGCTGACCCCAAATACCCCTATATCAGTGAGCACTACTTATATAGCTAATACATTGAAGAGGGCCTCAAATTGATGTAGCTCTTTCACACATGTTAACTTGTAGGTGAATCATGTAATATGTGTAAATCAAGAACAACATTGACCTAGTTTATAAATTAGAAAATATAGCTCTTGGATTGATCCTTCATTACTTTAGACTTGTATATATGTTGTCCAAAATTGAGAGGAATAAGCAAGGTCTGAGTTTGCCAAGTGTACAAGACTAAGGTTCTATATAATCTAAGTTTGTCAAGTGTACAAGACTAAGGTGCTATATAATCTATAAATATCATCCAAAAATGAAAATAAATATGCTAAGGCATTTATTTACATTCAAATGACATTTGTTAATTAATTATTTTCAAGGATATACGTAGCTACCCATTTCAACCAAGCATGAGACATTTTAGAAAAATGCATATCAAGGAAGTGACAAGGTGAAGTTGGTCAAGTTAAAATTATTAAGAATGGATTTTGAGACATTGATAATGAAGGAATTAGAATCCATCAATCACTTATTCACAAGGACTATGAGCATTTTAGATCAAATTAATAAATATAGAGATGCATTAGAAGACCATAAAATCATAGATAATTGTATCAACTAATATGTTGAAAGACATAACCATCAAGAATCACATGGAAAATGAAGATGAAGGAACAACAAAACTTGAAGAGGTGCTCCTACACAAAGGTATGAAAACATCTAATGTTATTATTGCAAGAAGTATGAACACTATGTAAGTGAATATAAGAAGAAATAGTATAATTTGAATAAACAAAATATAATTTTTTATAAATAGAATAAGGCTAAATATAATAAGATTGAAAAGGGATGAAACTTATTTATAACATGCAATATAGCTTAGCAAAGTAGTAGAGAAATATGGTATCTAGATAGTGGCTAAAACAACCATATGAGTGGGAACAAAGAGATGTTCAATAATATAGATGAATCAATCAAATCAAAAGTGAATATAGAAAACAATTATAAGGTCCATTTCATAGGCGAATGTAACATCTCTATCCGCACTAAGAAAAGTGATAAGAGGTGGACTCAAGATGTTTACTATGTGTCAGAGTTGAAGCACAACCTAATCAGTATTAGGTAGCTTGTACAAAAGAGGTATAAGGTGAGATTTGAAGATGGAGAGTGCATCAATTATGATATAATTGGAAGCAACATGAATATTTCAATAGTCAAGATGACAATAAATAGAATGTTTCCCTTGAATATGCAAAGTGAGTTAGTAGCAATGTTTAAAACAATTGTAGTGGATGAATCTACCCTTTGACATCTAAGGTATGGCCATTTAAGTTTTAGTGGATTGAATCTTCTTCACAAGAATAAAATTTTAATATTATTTCCCCTAATAAAACATCCAAATAGAGTTTATGAATATTGCATAGTGGAGAAGCAACATAGAAATGCCTTTCCCATGGGTAAGTCACAGAGATCTAGAAATCCTCTTGAGTTGATACATTCAAATATGTGTGGTCCTATGAAAACCCCCTCCTTATTCAAGAATGAATATTTCATTACTTTTATTTATGACTTCAAAATAAAGACATTGGTGTATTTTTTAAAGTACAAATTGGAGACATTTGAAATATTCAAGTAGTTCAAGGTCATGGTTGATAAGTAGAGTGACCATTACATAAATATTTTGAAAACTGACAGAAGGGAAAAATATATTTCAAATCAGCTTATGAATTTTTACAAGGATAATTGAATCAAGAAACAATTTATAGTGAGGTATAAACCATAGTATAATGGTGTAATTGAGGGGAAGAACCAAACCATCCAAAATATAGAAAAAACTTGTTAAAGGCCAAAGGATTGCCTAACGAGTATTGGGTTGAAGCTATAGCAACCAAAATATATTTTCTCAATATATGTCTTATAAAGAGTGGTAGGGATATGATCCCTCAAGAAGCATAAAACAGAAGAAAGATAGGTGTTGAACATCTTTGATTTTTTGGATGTGTGGCATATGCACATGAACCCAAATAAAAAAGATCAAAGTGGGATGACAAAAGAGAAAAATTCATATTCATCAGGTATAGTGAGCAATAAAAAGATCACTAGTTAAAAAATAGAGTCACTAAGGAGATAATAATCAGTTGAGATGTTAAGTTTATAGAGGATGTAGTATGGAAATATAGATAAGAACAATAAGAAGTGAAAACAAGGGCTAGTGGACCCTATCTTCAAACTGAACTAGTAATTTGGAGCCCTATTTCACAAATGATTGGTTCTTTAAGTGGAAGCAACCAACAAGGAGCTCAAGGATTAGCTCATGAGACAACTTCGTCATCCTCCAACTCAAATCAACACTTAATTAAAAAAAAGAGTTTACAAGACAGATACCAATAGTCAAGGTATGAAGAAAATGAGGATGAAACTATGAATTTTACTTTATTTTTTAGTAGCTAGTCCTATCTATTTTGAGGAAACAATTAAGTAAAATAAGTGGTGTGAATCAATGGATGAAAAAATGCATGCAATAGATAAAAATCAAACATGGGAACTAGTAGACCTTCCATCTTGAAAAGAGGTCATATATGTCAAGTTAGTTTACAAAACCAAAACCACTTCAGAAGGCAAGATTAAGACACATAAGGCAAAGCTATTTATCAAATGATATAATCAATGGTCTAGATGTGACTATAATGAGACATTTACTCCCATAACAAGGATAGAAATAGTGAGAACAATCATAGTTATAACTACTCATCATAAATAGAAGGTGCATCAAATGGATGTCAAGTCAGTCTTCTTCAATGGAGTGTTAGAAGAAAAGGTTTATGTGGGACACCTACTTGGTTATAAGATTACAAGGCATGAAAACAAGATATATAAGCTGAAGAAAATATTTTATGGACCTAAGTAACCACTAAGGGTGTAGTATAGTAAAATAGATTCATACTTGTTGAGTAATGGATTTAGCAAAAGCAATAGTGAGTCTACTCTCTACATGAAGGCATGCAATGAAGGTATTTTTATTATTGTCTTATATGTATATGATCTAATATTTACTGAAAATACAAATCAGTCAATAGAAGAGTTTAAATCAACAATGAAGTGAGAGTTTGAAATGAATGATTTAGGTTTATTGAAGTATTTTTTTGGTACATAAGTTAAACAAATGGATAGTGGAATCTTTACATCCCAAGCCAAGTATGCAAAATATATTTTGTAGAGATTCAAGGTGTTGGACAACAAACCAATATCAACACAAGCTAAAACAAGTTTGAAATTGAACAAGGAAGATTGTAGCAGCAATGCGGATCCCACATGATACAAGAGTTTGGTAGGAACCTTGATGTATTTGACTGAAACTAGACTAGATATCATGTATACAGTCAGCTTGATCTCTAAATTCATGGACACACGAAAAGAGACACATTGGAAAGCAAACAAAATGATCTTGAGCTATGGGAATGGCACAAGAGGCCATGGAATTATGTATGCAATAGTAGATGGATTTCAATTATTAAGATACAAAAATAGTGATTGGGCTAGTAGTTTTGATGATAGAAAAACACATCCGGATATGTATTTCATATTGGGTCAGGAGTTATTTCATGAGCTTCAAATAAACAACGCATTGTCTCATTTTCCACAGCTAAAGTTGAGTGCATAGCATCAAATTTAGCAGTGTGCCATGTCACGTAGATTAAAATAATCCTATCAAATTTGTATGAGGGGCAGCAAAGATCTTCAACTATATTTTATGAAAACATATCTTCCATTGCATTATCAAAGAATCCTATTTTTATGGTAGAAGAAAACATATAACAACCAGGGATCATTTTATTAGAGAATTAGTTGAAAAACATGAGATAAAGCTTAAATTTTACAACTTGGAGCAACTACTCACTAATATATTTACTAAGCCTTTATCAAAGATTGTTTTGAACGTTTAAGAAAGAGATTATGGGTAAGAAGTATATCACTAGCTCCAGAGGTTCATATGCTAGCTCCTGAGATCCATAGGTTAGCTCTGGAGATCCACATACTAGCTCCAAAAGTCACTAGTCTGGCTCCAAAAATGCACAATTTGGCTTCAGAGATACAAATATCAACACCAAATATGTATTAAAAAAAAATACCTAGAAACACAAAAATAGTTAAAATGAAGCCTCCACAATGATTTTTTGGTTGGAAAACATTCTATAGAGCATAGAAAGAAGGTCAAGATCAAAAAGGAGTGTTAAAACATTTTAATCTTACTTTATTTCCCACCTACTATTGTGAGCTCCGGAAACCTCCAATAAGCAGTGATTTAATGCACAATAGTTTGAATTTTGAATTTTTGGGAATCGTTTGGACTGAGCAAGAATGTAGGATGGTAGGTGGAGAACAAAGTTAGAATGTAGAAAGAGAAAAAACAGACAAAAAAGAAGAAGAATATATGCAGCAGTGGGAGGCAAAATAAGCATAGAACAACAAGAAGAATGTGTTGGGTGATAGTAGTATGACCAAGAGTGTTGACAATGGAATAGAAAGTAGAGTAAATGCTGCAACAGGAAAGGAGTTAGAACAATAGGGAGAGAACAAATTTATTGTGCAACAACGTATTAAAATAAGAGAATAGAAAAGCAAGACAATATAGAAATTGTTTTTTTGAATGTTTATAACAACATATGTGAAAAAACAATTTGTAATTATTTTTTGAATCAATAAGTTATAATATATTTTTATATGCACTTGTTGTTTTACTTTTGTAACAAAACATGGCAACCTTATTTTGAAGGTTTTTAAGTTTGTTATTTAGCATATTTGCTGCCTTATTCTTCAAACTTCGGAAATTTTCAGTAGCTACACCTTTAGGGTGCTTAGTTTATCTTTTTCAGCTGTTATAAGAGCTGCCCACTTTGTTTTAAATTTTATTCTTAACATAGGCGTGTGACGATGACCCTCTTACACAAAACTTATGAAGATTGAGGGAACGTTTTATAAACTTAAGGTTTGAGAAAATCCAAATAATTATTCTTCTTCATATGGTTGGATTTGCCCTATAATTTACTGCTGTGTCACCTCATATGCTTCAACATTTTCCTTTTATTTGAAGATTCTTTGAGACTTCAAAATTACACATAACCAAAAATTTATTTAATCTGTTTTCGTTTCTCATGAACAAAAATGAAATCTAGAAGACTATATTAATATACAGGGTTTTATGTTTGGTGTTTCTACAATCTAGGATTGAAGTGAAGGAAATGAAAAAAATATATAAAAAAAAATCCTAAGACAATTCAAACAGACCAGAGTTATTAAAGGACACTTTTATGTGGTGATATTTTTATATATGATGACCACACTTATAATTTTTTTTCTTATTTGCTTATAATATGAAATAAGAAATAGAGAATCATTAGACATAATTTTCTATAATTTTTTTAAAAAGAAGAAAAATAATATTTAAATTTAAAAATTGTCTCATTGGACAGAAGAAATAAGTTTCAGAAAAAATGTCCTCAGTCAGGTTAAAAATTGCACATTACCAATGTCATAAAACTTTCTGCAAGAAAGTCTTTGGAAGCCAAATGTTGAATAAATTTTATGGCAATAAGCCAAAAACCCAATTGAAGCAGGTGTCCTTACAAGAAATTAAGTTGAAAATTAATGTTTAATCCTGAAGAAAAGAAAGCGGATTACCTTGTTATGATAATTTTGTGAGAGAATAATAATTCAAGAATTTACATCCTTTCTCAAAGAAAAAGATTCTTCAAACCCTGACTGCAATGTACGCTTGTGTTATCTGCTGTAAAGACATCGAGACAGGCCAATCCTTCGTGAATCCCCTCTAACAATGCGGTGAATAACTGACCAGCTTCGTTATGATCAATATCCAGACTTTCACAATATCCATGGCAGCTGGCAGAACTTTTCTTGGATGTAGCACTGTTTATATCAGACCCATCATACTCATCAAAATGCGTCATGCCCATGATATTGTGATATACTTTCAAATTTCTGTCACTCGAGGGCACCTCTGCCGTCTGACCTGGATCCATAACCAGCACCGCTTGGGAATCAGTAATGACCTGGTCATATGGGTAATGACCGTGGAGAACAAGAAGCCTTTACCCAATGGTGGTGTCTTGGTCTTGTGCATCTGCTGCGTTTCCCTCTAAATTTACGCCCTCCATGATCAGAATTTTTCAATTTACCCCAACCTGGGTGTCTCTGGTCGTTTAACGAATTTCTCCGCCACTTTGATGACGATCCTCCAAGTTTAGCAGAAGCTCCCGAATATCTAGCAGCCACATTCCCCGAACTGTGGATCTGTTTCAACGGAAATGTGGGCCTGGTGTGGGTTTGCTGTGATATAATATACAAAATTAATTATATAGGATCAAATTTATTTTTTAAATGATTTTGACAGATTAAATACTCTTAATTATAACTATTTAATTGTACAATTTTTCATCAATTTTAATTCAATCTATCTAATCTAAAATATTATGAACAAACTAATTTTTAGATTCTGCATCCTCTTTTTTTTTTTAAAATTAAAACTTTGCATCCTTAAAAAAGAAAGAGAAAATAGAGTTATAAAATAGTTTAGTGTCTTTTTTAATAGAAATAGAAATATGCACCCTACCAAATATTGCCTTTCATTGGTTTCCAAATACATCTATACCAAATAGTTAACACACTTGATTTTCTAACTTCTAAATCACGATTAAGCTTGATTTGGATTTTGCAAATTATATAAGTCTCGTATATTGTACTCAGCCCAACTTAATTTGAACAATAGTCATTTGTATGGAAGACTCGTGAACCATGGTCTGATCCAAATAGGTAAACATTAATTAGGTAGGGAAGAATTATCCAGAGTATTTATAAATTATAGTTTACATTGTACGGAAATGCACGCCCCTCGCCTACCCTCCACTTCCATGTAATTGTCCGAAATCAATTTCAATACAAAATTTGATAGAAACAACCAAAAATATTCAGGCATGTAACATATTATATATTTAATCAAGTCACCAAAAAAAACAATTAAAATAAAATTTTATTTTTTAAAATATATTATATAAAACCTATATAAATACATTCAATGTAATGGAAAATTATTTTGATCATTATTATTTTTTATAAAGGTAAGAATAAATTTTGTAGGGAGTAATAGTTAAAAAAAGAGTTTGGAGGCAATAATTGCAATAAAGAATATGGAGGTATGATGTAATGAGGGGTTTAATGAAGGACAACTTTTAATATTATGTTATTTGAATTTACATTTTTTCTCTGTTGAACACACTTATAAGTACATTCTTGAACTAACACAATTCATTACATTTTCTTTATTGAATTCATCAAATTATTACAAAGATTGAATGTGCACTCCCACTCGCACAGTCACACTTACCTTGATTGACTTATTATAATAACATGGAGAGGATACAAACTCTCTTATAGTCCATTTTGGGCTTGAATACTCTCTCTCTCTCTTTGCTTCCCACTCTCTATTCTTAGATAACAAATTTCACTAAACTCCTTGGAGCCAACTTATTATCCACTTGAGGCTAACTCCACTCACTTGTTTCATGTAACTCAATCCTTTGCCCATTTTAAGTATATCCTGACATTCATCTACCTTATTAAATATCTTTTCACCTTCCTTAACCTTTTAAGAATGTTCTTGTTCTATCTATTCATCATTATGGGGTGTTACTTTCTTTTTACAATTCACACGGTTAAAACCATCACTGTGTATAGTCCAGTAGTTTCGAAACTACCATTAGATGTTATCAAAGTGTAGGAGTTGGGGTTGCTTCCACTGCATCATCTTCACCATATCCAAAATGAAAACACACCAACAAGGCCAAACAAACACACACAACTAATATTTTTTGTTGATGCAAAATTGATTGTATGCCTTGGATATCCCTGCATCAAACTAGATATTACTATTTTTTACAAAATCAAAGAGGAATTTAGTAACAACATGAAGAGGGATTAAGAATCAAAGAAAAACGTCAAAAAGAAAAATATATTTTTCTCATTCCATATAGCCTTTTATTCCATTTTTAAACTATTTTTTAATATGATCATCATCATGAATGATATGTGTATTTTTATAATTTCAATTCAAAATTGCACACATCATTCATGATCATGATATCAACGGAGGTTTACCCAATAATGAGAGAGTGAAACTAGTGAGAATGGCATTTATAATTTTGAGGATAATCTAGTTGATTTATTTTAAATTATAATTATTTATATTTATATTTTATCTTTAAAATTTGAAATTAGAATATAACAAATGATATGCCTTATGATTCATGAACATGTGAAATTTTAAGCATGTTAAATGTTATTAACTTTCATAAATATTATATTTTTTATTTTATCTTTTATAAATTAAAAATAATTAAAATATAATAAATGATATGTCGCATGATTCATTTATTTTATCTTTTATAAATTAAAAATAATTGAAATATAATAAATGATATGTCCCATGATTCATGAACATCTGAAAATTTAAACATGTTAAATGTTATAAACTTCTATAAATATTATATTTTTAATTTTATCTTTTATAAATTAAAAATAAGTTATATATATACAACCATTAATTTTCTAAACCAAAAGTTTTTATAAATCCATATTTTCAATTTTAAATCTATTTATGTTTTGGTTTCTGTTTTTATTTCTTTTTTTTGACAATGTAGATTAAAGCGATCTCTAATATTTTAGTGAGTCTAATAAATTTGAACATTTTCAGGGAAGACCTTCTCAACCAAATAACATTTAAAAAATGAGTCAATGAATATAACCACTTACATAAATTGGTTTAGAAAACTATTTTAATAAAATCTCTAATTATATTATAAAATTGAAGCATATTTTACCATCAACCTTTAAATCTTTTAAACAATGAATCACCAAAGAAAATAAATTATATAAACTGACTTGGGAAATTTTTTTAAGAAAGGGAATTTAAATAGGTTCTGGTTATGGTAAAAAGGTTTGGAGTGGCCTTGGATTTTATAACTTTAAACTATCATCTCTATGCCAATTAAATTTTAGGGTACATTTTTTGAACTCTTGACATTTAGGAATCTTTTGAATATTTTAAAACATTTTTGTTAGGGTACATTTTTTGAATTTATAACATTTGGGAATCTTTCAAATCTTTTAAAACATTTTTCAAATAAACATGAGATTATTTTCAAATTGATATATGCTTTAATAAACTCAATATTTGGTGGTATTTCATTATTGGCAAGAGCACCCTCCCTCTCTTATATCGTTTTTAGGGATTAGAGTTTTTCAACTCTTGAAGAAAGGTATAAAATCTATGAAGGACCTTGTCTCCTCAAAATATTTTATTCTTTAGCCCTCTTTACAAAATTAATATAAGCTTCATCTTTGAGAACAATTTTTTATTAAGAGGATTCAAGCAATTATGATGGTGACATGATACTCTAAAATTTAAGGCTTCAATATCTCATTTCTTAGTGGAGGATTTTATATTGTAATTGTGACATATTTATTATAAATTACTCATTTGAATTATTGTACAAATTCTTAATCTCCCTTTCCTCGATAATTTGTCAAGCTAAACAATTGTTGGACTAAACTAAACTCTTTAACCAAATTTTAGATCATTCAACTCAACTACAATTGAGAGGCCATATAGAGTCAAACCCAGCTCATTTGTTGTGGTGTCTTATTTAACAAAACCTTCTTTTAAAAGAGTAGAACTAAATTATATGAGATTTTAATATTCCAAGTGCCTTCCATGTGACAAGTCAAATATCTTAAAACACTTCTTTTGGATATGTTCTTGTGCCCAAAGTTTTAAGAAGTGGATTCATAATTTTTTCTCTCCCTTTGATCCTCAATCCATCACTTGTTGTATTTCTCTTTATGATTTTTTCTCAATGGTTGATATGTATAGTTTGTTTGTGGAATTATTTAAGAGTTTCTATTTTATTTCAATTGTGGAAGTCAAAAAAATATCCCATTTTCAACAATGACTTCCACTTCATAATTTTATTCTTAATGATTTTTTTCTCTTCATATCTATAGATTTAGATGTAGGTAGAGAAAAGGTTGCATTTGAGTTTCAATACTTTTAGAATTTTTCCAATTATTTGGGGAGTGCACTTTGTACCATGAGCCATGTTCTATCAAAGCTCCCTCCCTATGGTTCTCTTCTAGTGAATTCTTAGTGTCGTTGAAGCCAATCTCGTAGTGACCTTCATTTGGGATGTTTTCCCCTCATCCTTCTCAATAGAGTGGGTGGAGTTTAACTGTATCTTGCAAAAAATATTTCACTATTGTTGTGTTTTCTTGATGGGCCTCTCTTGTATTGAAGGTGACTGAAACTAATGAACTCGTTCCTCCACTTGGGTAAGGAATGTTGGTTTCTCTTGCTCATATGCATTTTCATAAATAGGATGAGTGGGAAGTCCTTGATCCCCATTAGTGGAGACTTTTGTATAGGGTTTTCTTCCGCCTAATGACAATCTACCGTCTCCTTTTGATGCTACAACCACAAATATATAATTCTCTATATTTTTTTTAATACTTTATATATTTTTATTTAATGCCTTATATATAATTCTTTATATTGTTCTATAAATTTGTGTCAACGTATAAATTTTCCCTTCATCCTTCACAATGGAAAGGGTGGAGTCTAACTATATCTTGCAAAAAATATTCCACTATTACTATGTTTTTTTAATGGGCCTCTCCTATATCAAAGATGATTGAGACTAGTGAACTTGCTCTTCCACTTAGGTAGGGAATGTTGGTTTCTCTTGCTCATGTAGATTTTAATAAACAAGATGAATGAGAAGTCCTTGATCCCCATTAGTGGAACTTTTTGTATAAGCTTTTTTTTCCACCTAATGATGATGCACCATCTCTTTCTGATATGCAACCATATATACATAATTCTCTGTATTTTCTCTTGATGCTTTATATTTTTTTCTTTATTATTGTAACCCTACAGTAGCCCGGACTTAATATTTGGATGCCTTCGTTTTAACAAGCCATAAACACTAATTAATTGCTTTTTACTATAAACAATCACTTGTACGTTAACTCTATATTTTCAAATTACTAATATATCAAAACAACTTATTAGAATAATTAAATGGTCATCAAACAATTTTATACGTTCACATTTTTTTACATGCAGGAAACAGAACAAAGGAAACTGTATGACACTGAGTGATTGAAATGTGCTTTTTTGGATAAAATAGACCAGGCATTTAACATTCAAGTGTATATATCATCAAAATCCTTAAGACATATCTTAACCTGGCATTTCTGTTTTCTTTATTTTTCAAAGACTTCAAAAAATTTCCATTTAACAATCCTCTGTCTTAAAATCGTCTCTTTTCTTAATCAGCCTCCCTTTATTAAGGTGTTAGGAACTTATTACTATATTTACAAATTTCGATTGACTTTTTTTTAAATTTCAAGCGAAAAAAATGATATAACCAGAGTTTTATAGCTTTTTGTTTTTCTCATATGAACACACAACTTGCAATCTATAACAACATTTTATGTTTGGTTCGTCAAATCCAGAATTGAACGAAATGGAGACGATTTAAGCAGAATTCATAAAACCACACTTTTACAGGGTAGTAAACATTTTTAAAATGAACGAAAAGACAATCTAGAACCGGGTCTGAGCATATTTTTACTCAATTAAATAATAAATAGAGGATCCTGAGTTGCAATTTACACAGAATCTTCTATAAATTTGTGTGAACCCAGAAAATCAGAACTGCACATTCGAGTTAATTGGACAGAAGAAAAACAAATCATTGTACAGAAGTAACAAGTTTATCAGAGGATGTATTGTCTTGATAAATTAATAATAATAATTACATATAATCAATGTCATAAAACCTTCCGTGCAAAATTCATTGGAAGCCATTTTCAACATTTCTTGTCCAAATTTTATGGCATTAAGCCAAAAATCCATTGAAGCAGGTGTCCTTGCAAGAAATGAAGTTGAAAATTCAAGCCCAATCCTGAAGAAAAGACCCGCGTTTACCTCATAATTGTTTTGCGAGAGAACAATATTTCAAGAATTCAACAGCTCACATACCTATCAAGTAAGCTTGAAGGCTTTGTCAAAGAAAAAGATTGTTGAACTTTAAACCCTGGCTGCAATGCATAATTATGTCGTCTGCTGTAAAAACATCAAGACCGCCCAATCTTTCCTCAATTTCCTCCAACAATGTTGGAAGAGCATCATCAGCTTCCTCATGATCAATATCCATACTCTCATAATCTGCATCCCTGTGAAATCCACGGCAGGGAACAGAACTTTTCTTTGATGTAGCACTACTTGTATCAGACCCATTGGGCTCACCGTTACGCCTCATGCACATGATATTCTGATACACGTTTAAATTTCTGTCAGTTGACTGCACCTCTGCCGTCTGAGCTGGATCCATAGCCAGCACTACCTGAGAATCAGTCATGAGGTGATCTTGGTGATATGGGTGATGCGAGCGTGGAGAAGAATAAGCCCTGCCCCAATTCTGGTGTCTTGGTCTTCTACATCGGCTCTTATAATCTTGGTCGTAGTCTACATCTTGCATGATCTCGTTCCAGCAGCGTTTCCCCCCTCCAAATTTACGCCCTCCATAACCAGAATTTCTCGATTTACTCCATGTTGGCTGTCTGTGGTTTTGTAAGGAATTTCTCTGCCAGTTTGACAACGATCCTCCATATTTTGGAGAAGCTCCTGAATTTCTGGGCGCCAAATTCCCTGACCTGTGAATATAATGTGGATCTTTTTCCATCAGACGGTGGTGATCTTCTCGGCCCTGCTCTGCTTTTGCTCTGGCTGGAGCGATGTAACTCCGACCCCTCCACTTCTTTCCCGAATTGGGCCATCTAAGAGGCCTGTAGTTGTAGCTAGCATCCATGGCTTCGGAGTTAATATGGGCTAATAAGCTCACCCTCGTATGTATGGCGCATATAAATACCGGTATTGCTTTAAAATGTCTTTGACCGTTGCTTGAATCTTTATGAACTCTAAAAGAAGATTGATAGATTACTTCTGACTACATTTATGTCATCTTTTATTAGCATGCCTCGAGCATTATACAATCTTGTCATCTTTGGCATTACTTTATATCGAAATTTATGAAAGCTTCCTTAGCGGCAACGATGCAAAGATCTCTCAAGCTTGTAAAAATAATGAAGGAGAACAAGAAATAGCTACCCTCATTAATATGGGATTGATTTGTAAGTTTGTAGACCAAGGGTTATGTGCGTATAATTTTAGATTTTAGGTATCGGGTTATTACAAAATTAAGGAAGAAGTAGATTTAAAGTTAGGGTTAAGAGACTTTTTCATTATAATATTCATCTATGAAAAAAATTAAGTTCAAGTATTCGAACATGAATTGTGGTTTTTTGGTAGATCAGGGTTATTTATGACATCTTAGAACCCTAATTTCAATTTCACATATGAAGATCTAAAAGTGCTCCAATTTTAAGTAAGGGCTTTTAAACCCTATGTACATTTGTGGGTAGTCTCCATTTTTAATCAGATTGGTAACTCTCTTTGAGAAATAATGTGCATCTCTATTGAAACTTGTAGCAAAAAATATATTGTATATGTTAAGATTTATATTCAAATGGATGTGAATAAACCCCTTTGTAAAAGGGTTTGGTTAAAATCTCTCGAAGGAGACATGTTTGAGCAAGTGGTTGACTATGAATGTCTTCCCTTCCGATGCTTGGTATGTCATGCCCATAGACATTTAGTTCAGGATTGCCATATAAGAGCAATCACTGAAAAGAAGAGTGAAAAAGAGGATTTTCAATAAGTTGACAAGAAAGGGGAAAAAGGCCCTGAATTAGACAAATTTCAAGAAATTGGAAAAAAGGAAAAAAGTCCCTAATCCATCCTCGAATGAGAAGGAGTAAGTTCAAGATGGGTCAACTTCTAATTCTTTTGGGGTTTTAGATACCAAATATGCTGATGAAGACGTAATGACTTCACCAAAAATGTAGATAAACACCAAAAAAGATAAATGATGATATTGGGATAAAAGCTACTCCCATTCCCATAAAAGAGCCTATTGAATCTACTTCAAAAACTAAATAACAAATAGAAATGTGTAAGAGTATGTTTGCATCATTATTTGGTTCTCCAATTTCAAGCTCAAAATATCTCACTAGGAATAAGCCTACATTGCATTCTTTGAAGAAGCATTGAGGTTTCTCTCTAATTGTTTTTATTTTTGTTTAGTTTCTTTAGCTTGTCGTGTTTCATCGACACTTTATGTTCTTATCTTGTTTATTTCGAGCCAATGTTTTTCCTTTGATAGGGAGTTTGAGCCATGAATAAAAACTGATTTCCTTACTATGTAACCTTTTATAAAGGGTAAGTGCATGGATTTGGGGGATAATTCCATGGACATTTCCCCTAATGCGTACACATTATATCAATTTGGGCTCATAAATATTGAGCTATAACATGTACACATTGTGCATAATTGACATATTATGTACTCGTTATGCCAACATAGAAACAAAATCATAAAAGTCTTGAACCCATGTTTTTAAATAATTCTCACTCATTTTGTCTTCTGCTATGCCCTTCTCTAGCTAAACCATGATTGCGTTCTGCTTAGAAGAGGAGAAAACATGCTATAATCACCCATTACCTCAATGAATCGATAATGCCACTGTGGAGGAGAGGTAAGCAACTAAAAACCAAACCTATTACCATTGGATTTTAGCAATTTTTTAATTTGCATTGTTTTATTATTAAAACCCATTTTTTTCGAACAACACATTCAACTACAAGAGGACAACCTATTAACTCTCATAACCCTCCAACTAAGCCTCCTACCCATCTAAACCCTCTTACAGTTCCACAAGATCCCCCAAGTAGTCAAGAGGATTTGGCTGCACCTATAGTGGAAAATAAAATAGAAATTGAATAAACAATTAGGAGAAGGAGGGACTCTCTTCAACTAACACCCATCACCTATTTGAAAAATAACCCAGAGTCAGTATTAGGTAAATTTATCTCGATAATGAGTCAAATTGATAGATGGATATCATATAGGGATAGATGTAAGGCTTATTATGCTAAAAATTGTTAACACATGATGTGAAGGACAAAATAATATCAAAATACCTATTTTCTACCTTATTCATTGACCCAACAACCAATGGACCCTTTACACTATCCATAAAATGCTTCCTGGTCCATAGATGCTAGCACAATTTGATTAGAAATAATTTTTGGGACTGATGGTGGATGGTGTTTGATTACCCACCATGTAACAACCACGAGGTCCCATTGTATTTTTTGAGTAAATTCTACTGTGAATTTGTCCTCAATGACATTATTAACTGTTTTGACTACTTAGAGTTTCAGGGTTGAGGGAAAGTCTCTACATAGGATAGACCTGGTGTACATCATACACCTAATTAGCCTACAAGGGTCCCTACATAAAAGAAAATTCAGCTCGAGATCCCCTCTATGGTGAATAAGTTCATGGAGATTGGCACTTTGCATGCACTTAGTGTACTTATTAACACACTCGTTCAACATATGAGTAGGTTTTATGAGACTGATGCTAGAGATACTCCACCTAATGTGCACACCTAACCTCACTGTTATAGATGTTATATGCACTGGACCTTTGGATGAAGATGTTGGTGCTTATGATGGCTTAGATAATATGCTTTTGAGCCATGAATTTTTGGCACGTATATTTGATGTGTACACATACATCACTACACATATGCAAGTATATTTTATATTTGACATGTTTAGTTATATTTGTATTTAAAAGCTAACAATTAATTTACATAGAACTTGAATAATTATATGTAATTTTTCATGTTACAGGAGGAGACATTGCCATCATCTTTATGACCCACTAATATATTTTTGGGTTAACCAATGTTTACATATATACAACTAGTTTTTGGGTCATCTACTAGTGCATCTGTTGATGTTACTAGGCCAATGTTCAAATATACATAGGTGATTTTGAGTTAATAATATACTATATGTACATGTTTTTATTTATATAGATCTATGCTCTTGACTAACAATCATACATGTTCAAATTAAAATTTGAATGATAGTGATTTGTGAATGCAAATTATATGTGTGAGATGTTTTAAAAGATATAGAGATAAAATCACTAACCTAAGAACCCCTAATTGAATATATACCTTATAGGATGATTAATGGATATTTAAATGTTTTTAATAATGATCAACTTTCTAAAGAGTCTCCTTAATTTCCTGTGATCTCTCTCTCTCTCTCTCTCTATATATATATATATATTCTTCCTCCTATTTCTTCTAATTTCATATTCGTGGTGTTCCTTCACCTTCTCAAACTTATTTGTGAAGCATTAAAATAATCAAGAAAGTTGTGAAGCATTAAAATAAGTTTGAGAAGGTGAAGGAACACCACCAATATGAAATTAGAAGAAATTATATATATATATATATATATATATATATATATATATATACATATGTATGTATATATATATATACATATGTATGTATATATATATATATATGTATATATATACATACATATATATATATACATATATATGTATATATATATATATATACATATATATATATATACACATATATATGTATATATATACATATATATATATATGTATGTATATATATATATATATATATATATATATATATGTATGTATATATATATATATGTATGTATATATATATATCTATGTATGTATATATATATATATATATATATGTACATATATATGTACATGTATATATATATGTATATATATACATACATATATATATATATATACATATATATATATATATATATACATATATATATATATATATACATATATATATATATACATATATATATATATATATATATATATATATATATATACATATATATATACATATGTATATATATATATATATATATATATATATATATATATATATATAATTTCTTCTAATTTCATATTGGTGGTGTTCCTTCACCTTCTCAAACTTATTTTAATGCTTCACAACTTTCTTGATTATTATCTCTTCTTCCTAGTGTTTCTTAAGTATTCAAAATTTTTATTGCTACCTATAGTACCACTACTTATCTTCTAAATCCTTAAGTTAGCTCCCTTGTGTGAATCATGCATGTTATGCAATATCTTAAGTTAAATTTATCTATCAAGGATCTCAAAATCCAAGTACACCATTATTAAATAGTACATTTGTCTATTTTATTCCATTTTTGACCATTTTTCCTTGATTTTGTGCTTCTCTTTTTCATATTTTATTCTATTTGTGTGTCTACTTCCATGCCAATAGGGTGTGTCTACTTCCATGCCAAGAGGGTCCTAACTTATGATAGTGAATTTTAAAAACACACAAGTGCACAATGCATGTATATAGGATAAAGAATAAATCAAGAAAGTTAGTAGAGTTTCAGAGGTTGAGAGTGATAAAATTTTAATTTTAAGATATGAATTGAAGTGGATAGGGAAATTATTATCTTGATTCCTCAAATTACATCATTTCTATTTTACTATGAAAGTGAAAATTTGTATAAATATTATGTATTACATCACCACGAATTATTTTTTATCTAAACGGTTTGTTGATTTCTAATTTGTATAGAGAGAAAGCGTTTTAAAATTTATTTTAACTGAATATGGGTTTAATAAAAGAGATAAATTTGTCATATATCTTCAGTAGTTTCTAGAAAACTAAGCAAGGTTATTTGTTTAGTTTATTACCAATGTGGAGACTCCTCCATCTCTATGAGTTGAGATAGACATAAACATTAATGCTATAATTTCATCTACGTAAGCGCTCACTGAGACACATGGTAACTTTTAATTTTGAATTATATATTTATTTTAATAAATTTACTAGATATTTGAACAAATATAACTTATGTGAATGTATTATGTATGTAGGATTGTCTGATGACATTTGATAGTCCCATTAAATTATTAGTATCTCATTTTTTATCCCCATTTCACATACATGTTCATGCACCTTGACCTGTCACTGACCCTATTGAGCATAAAACATAGATTGATCATAACCATGAGATTACAATAAGTGAAAATTTTAATTATTTTTTTATTCTAGTTTAAAATTAATTTCTGAACTTGATTGCATGTATAGTATGTAAATTTTATAATAATATTTGTTTTTTAACATGTTCAACTACAAGCAAGCTATGAGCATAGAAGGACTTGCAATCAGACCTTGAAGCAATCCAAGGCATCTAAAGAATATCCATATATGATCAATACATCCCAGGGAGAGTTTTCTTCAAAGAAGAAAAAGAGAGGGAGACTATTTGATGAGTATGATGTGTTAGATGATGTACTTGTGTGTATGCCTATATGGCAATGTATGCATTTTTGGCATTATGCATATATGACATTCACCCGACATTCTATTATTTTTTTAGACGATGTAATTTTTTTTATGCCTATATGGAAATTTATTGGCATTCACCTAACATTCTATTATATGTTTACATTTTTTGGTGATCATCTTTCTGCATATAATTTGGCTCACGTTATTATTGCAAAACTAAATTTGATTGTTGCATGGCCATATTTAGATATGATCATCTTTAATATTTTATTCATGTAATTTAATAAAACTATCTTATAATCTTTCAATATGTGTTGTAATTAAAACTATATGGGATAAAATACTATAATATTTGACATAGAGTCATATATTACTATGAAGTGCCTCTCAGATTGAGCTACACCATTTATCACTATTCTAATGTGGATACCCTTGCTACATTGGTTTAATATCATTTGGGACTTGATATTCACATTTTGTATTAATTAAATTTATAAACATACCACATTTATACTAAAATTGAAACAAATAATGGAATACTCATCTCTTGCATACATTATTTGGATGCCCTTATACATTTTACTTGTGCAAGTTTGATGAAGTGGTTATGTTCTACCTCCTCTATTGGGATGTTCTCTCTTTGTAGATGCTTTGCATTCTTGTTTGATGTATCCAACTTTATTAAAATTTAATCCTATTTTTGGTTTCAACTTGCATTCACCCACACAATCATGAAGTGATGTTGTGTTATCTCCTTCTCCATAGAGTTGTTGCCCTTCTTTTAGAGACTCTTCTTTAGCCCTTTGAAGTAGTCAAAATTTATAATTATAATGTCTCCTAAGGCGTTGGAATATTTTTGTGGTTATGTCTCTTTTTTCACTTCATAATTTTTTTCATCTCCCTCTCTATTGAACTTAGCTTGGCCATTTATTCTCTTTTCATTATATATTTGTTTCACTGTTTAGGATTATGGAAACACTGACAACAAATGTTGTCAAAGTTGAAGAGACCATTGGAGAACTCTACTTATGGTGATTCATGGCTAGAAACTGGTGATTCCAACATGTCCAAGGTGGTATATAATGTCTAAGACTAGGTTATTATCCTACAATAATGCCTGGTTGAGAGACCCACCACCCATTCTAACCTCAAGAATGCCCTTCCCAATACAATCTAAATTTAATTTTAATGCCTAAATTCAAGATTGCATAAAACAAAAATCATAAGTCATTTAGAGTAACCAGAAGAACTTTTGCATGCATGTTGAATCCTTATAATTTCACCCTTGAGCACATCTATGGAAACTTCAAGACCAATTTATGGCACTAGTTGTAGTAACAAGTCTTGAAATGTAACATTTTTATAGTGAAGAGACAAGTTCTTGAGTTCCAATTAGAATTTATGCCTTTAGGACCTCCATGTGAAAATACATTTCTTCAAACATGAATATATAGGAAAATTAAATTTATCCCATGAACTCAACATCCAAAACAACCCGGAGGCATTTTTCACTACTGTTTAGGAGGGGAACACTAACAATAAATATTGTCAAATTTGAAGAGGCAGTTTGAGAAATATACCGACAGTGCTTCATAGATATAAAATATCACTTATAACACATCCAAAGTGGTAGATAACATCTATTACCAGGTTATTAGCCTTTAATCATGCATGATTGATAGACAAACCACCCACTCTAGCCTTAGGAATGACCTTCCCAATACAATAAAAATGAAGTTTTTTAGCCTAACTTTAGGAGTGCATAAAATAAAAATCGTATGTCATTGGCATGAATCGAAAGAACCTTTGTGTGCATGTTGAATCCCTCTAAGTACACCATATATAATTTTAATGTAATATTTGATACCAATTTATGGCACAAGCTACAATAATAGGTCCCAAAATATAACTTTTTTGTAGTGAAGATACAAGTTCTTGAGCTTCAACTAGAATTTATGCCTTCAGGATATCGAGGTGCAAATCCATCACTTTAAAAATGTTTATGTAGTAAAATTACATGTCAAATCCACTTGGAGGTATGTTTTCACTACTGTTTAGGAGTAGGGAAACACTAACAACAAATGTTGTCATGGCAGTTAGAGAAATCCACCTTCAGTGCTTCATGTGTGGAAAATAGAACTACCAATACATATGGGGTGGTAGATAACATCTAATACCATGTTATTGGCCTCCCATCATGCCCAGCTAAGAGACCCACTATATACACACAATATTTTTTAAAAAATTATCAATTAGTGATGATTTTTCTTTTAAAAAAATCTATTGACTCTCAATCTCTCTGAGTGAATGCCTTAAAGGGTGCACTAGGAAAGGGGCGGGCAAACGATTGGTTATTAGAAAGATTTTTGTTCCCTTTACTACCACTTGGAACCAGAAAAGAACTCTCATATACATTTCCCTAAGCTTTGACACCTCCATTAAAAAATCCTCCAAGTAATTCACCACCTCAAATAACCCCTACCTAAGCCAAAACCTTTTTTTGTCATTTACCAAACAAAGTCACATGGGCTGACCTTTTTCCTAAAAATAAGTAAGTTATGAGACTAGTTCAGCCCCAGATGACCTAGTTCAGGACCTAACTACTTTATTTATTAAAGAACATGCTTGACTAGGCTGAATATATTGGCTAAAACTTTGGAAAGGTTCAGGGTTCGATCTAGATATATAAACACATCTTTTTTTCTATTTTTATTAGAGAGAGATAGAGATAATCATTTATTTGTGCATATGCTTATTCACCAATCTAATTGAGGATCCATTGATTAGGGTTTCATACTTCTTTTAGAGAGAAAAATCTTTTCTTGTGGGTAAAATGTTTTGGATGCATAAGAGAAGTCTGTAGCCTAGAGCTAACCTATCTTTTTTATCCTTATGAACCACAACAACCTCTTGAAAAACACTATTGGCCAAGGGAGAGATTGAGGCTCGATGGGTTCATCTTCAAGGTAAGTATTCATAAACCCTGATCCTCTTTATTGGTAGATAGATTTGTACGTGTTAGCTTATGAATATGTTTCTCTCTCCATGCATTAGGATTACCTCTACATTGACTTGAGTAGAGTTCTTATTTTCATGTTTACTTTTATGTTTATTATCCCCATTTTGTGTTGGAGGTTTGCCAATGATGTCTCCAAGGTAACCAAGGTGGTTGATGAAGTATCATGTGTGTTGGAATGAAAATGACAAAGTATGCTTCAATGTGATTTAGTGTTCTTTCATTATTATTCAATATTTGATTGATATTGGCAATTGATGATTGTTAATGATAGTTTGGAGAGATATAGCTCATATGCAGGTCTATAAGGATAAAGAAAAAGTTGTGAGGCATCCATAGATGTATTGATGAAGCTCTAGTGTGTCACCTAATTATTTAGAACAATAAAAATGTATCCTTTATCTTAAGAGAAACCAGACCGTCATTGTACATCATGAAAATATGAATGAACCAACAAGTTTGTGCATTTATTTTTGGTACTCATAAAGTCAACTAAAGTCAAAGGTTTTCATACAGTTGTTGTGTATGGTACCAAGAAGGTCCCAATAAAATTTGGACTCTTGAAGTTTTTTATATCTCAAGTTATAAAGCTTCAAAGTTTATCTTGCATACTATGTCAAGATAGAGACCATTAATTTTAACTACATTGAAGTATGAGATCAACTAGTTAGTAGATCTAGCAGTGCAGATTAAATCATAGATCTTGATCCAATGATGTGTGTAAAAGTTAATATGTCAAAGATGAATGTTCTAGTGACATGTGTCACATTCATGGAGCTTAGATAGAAGATAAATGGTTTATGGATGATCATGTAGTCAGAATATTGATGGTGTGGGTTGAGTCAAAGGGTCAATGTATGCAGAAGGCATGCGGGGCTGCCAAGTGACACGATTGCAGAAGAGAGGATCTTAGATCAATGATGAAAATTACAAGATAAAGACTAATCTAATCCATAGAGATAAATAAAGTGTGTTTATTCAAGGTTTTAAAGGTGCATGAGATGAGGTAAACATGCTTGATATTTAACATTTGTTGAGTGACCATTGGAATTCAAATATTCAAATTTGTGAAGAAAACTAGTGCTTAGTTTTTGGGCTATATCTTTTGATCCAATTAGAATTTTATGGTGGTGTAAAAGGCAAAGTTGTAGAGGACTTCAGGGTGCATCTAAAAATTTTGATTTAAATATTTTTATCTTCATAAAATTGTAAATATTTATATTTAAACTTTACTATGTGTTTGACTATGTTCTGTAAGTGACTCGAGAAGGATAATTAAGCTTTTATTGATAGTATTTTGATGTTTAAAAATGATCTAACTATTATAGAGTTTTATATACTCAATAATTATTATATATTTGGATTTTTAAGGTTTGAAAAATCCATATTCATTATGAATAAAGGCTTAAAAGTTGACTATTTGTTCATTCTTGGTGTTTTGGTAGGAACAATACCATGAAAATGTCATAAGGGTTATATGGAGTGGCCCCATATATTTTAATTTTATTTTATGTTCTTAATTCGCTCAATAGAGTTCTAAATGGGTGAATAGGTCTCTATGAGACCTATAAGGGCTACTAAGGCCTATTTGAAAGATATAGCTGCTTAACTGTGACCCATGGATGCTATGGCCGACCTATGAGGATGGTATTGAGCTATGTTTTATCATGATATAATTATTAAGGATTAATACAATTATTATGTCTGACCAAGAAGATAATATTCATGAAGACTCTATAAAGAGTGAAAACAAAGGTGATGGTTTTCAGACTTGAGAATGATGAGTTGAGTTAATATGTGTATGAGGAGAAATAGATTTGTGAAGGTTGTAAGAGCTGTGTGGATGTATTTAGAGGTATATCAGAGTGTGTATTTCATGTATGACTTTGTGGTCATAATTATAATGTTAAATTTGTAGGTTTGATGCATGAAAATAAGCAAAGGTGTGTAGTTTGAGCCGAAAGGTGGTTTTGGATACCTTGCATATGTGTGAAGATTTGAATGAGTAAAGAGGGTTGAAGAAGATTTTTTTATGATTTTCTCCATTATATTGATAAGAAATAAGAGTTATGGAGTTGTTCATTTCATAGATGTTGTGTTAATGCTCAACATCTTAGGCAAGTTGGTGCTTGTCATCTTTAGGGGTTGGTGCTCCTTGTGAAGTGGGTGATTCACTAAAGTATCATGTTTTTAATCATGTTATAGAATAATTATTCCATATTTTTATAGGATTGAGAGTGGGTTCTCTACCCAAGAAGGTTTCCCACATCGATCTTGTGTTATATTGTTTATCTTTCATATTCATTTCTATGAGTGGGTTATTTGCTTCTTGACTACTTATGGTATATGAATAAGGGTTTGAAATATTTAGTTTCAAGTTTTGAAATATCTTGATTCACTTATTCACCCCCCCTCTTAATTATTGTTCCTCTAACATTTTATGCCACATGGTTTGGTGAACACTAGATTAGATTTATTTTATTTTGTCATTTACTTTGATAAGAAAACATAGGACATAACTAAGGCTATTGTGTGGTATTACTTAAATATAGGATTTATATCCCTCTTTAGTGATATTTTACGGTAAGAGACACTTTAGTTAGGTCTAGTAGATCCATATTAGTCATGGTCCTGATTGTCTACATATACTAACAAACATAAGGGCTAGTTTGATTTATCTTCTTCGAGCTAGGATTGATTTGAAAATCAACTTCACTTTATATTGTATACATTATGGTGAACCCAATGTGAACTAACACTTTCAAGTTTTATTTCAAGCCTTCATTTATTATCTATTTCATTTTTGCATCACTAGACTAAATCTATTGACTTAGTGTAACTTTATTTGCATAGGTTTAACACATAGTCGATATGATCAATTATATTTTTTTTTTGTAGGTAATATTCAACCATAGATAACTAGATTGATCAAATCTAATTATTTTACTACTTTACATACAAATTTTCAAATGAAGTTGACCTAGTCAATTTTGTTAGAAAGCTAAAAGTATTCATCTATAAAACACTGTATAAAAATAACAATTTTATCACCTTCAAAATCATCAAGTTAGAGATGGAGCACTCATGTATTATGAATCTAGTCATATCATATCCTCTTAGGAGTATGCTCATGGATCATGCCATGATAGGAAATTATCATTTTGCTAGTATCATGACCCTTCTAGTATGCTTCCTCCACAAATGTTAGCAACTTTACTTAGACCCACTGCTCAACCAACCTTACCTACATATGAGCCTATTCCAATTTCTTCTCTAGCTTCCCCCTTCCTTGGTGATGGTATTCTTTCATTACCTTAGCTTGATCCCTTACCTGCATAATGGATAGATCAGACTTATTATGATATTGATAGAGTTTCTAGTCATTAGACCAAATATTATCATCTATATCAACAACCCTGGACTTCTTCTATCCCTTCAGCTAGTAAGCCCCCATAGTATACTAATATATGTATTTGTTGCTTCCATGTAATAAATAACCATTATTCTACCCATTACTAAAAATAGGTAGTACACCAACACATTGAGACTAGTCATTTCCCATCCCAAAGACAAGACCATACCTCCTTCCAAGCTACTTTCAGGAATACATCCCTAAATATGGGAAAGTCTATTTTATTTGGCATCAATGTTATACCCATCATATTTATTGATTTCATGTGATTTATTAACATCTCCAAAATTTCCCATAATCTACACTAACACTAGTTATTCCTTCTCCTATGGGTCATCCAAGAACAAAGTTTTCTCCTTCTCCATCAGTTGTACCTCCTCCTAGCTCCACGAATACCATTCCCATCTAGAAACATATTACTCAAATTTAGTATCCCACATAGGAGATACCACATGAGCATTACTATTCTTCCACTACACCTACATTTTTAGTTGAGATGATACTGATGGAAGTCTTTTGACAACTTTTTGTGAAGATTGATGAGACTTTGGTTAATGTCAGAATTCAACTACATATGGATGTTTCAGATGTTATGGATAACATTTGTGGTCAGATATATCAATATTTGTGAACATGGCATGGTGTTCTCTCACATTATTCTATTATATGATTTAGATTGGATCTATGATCCATTTATATATCTTACATTTTTGACTATTTATCAAACATGATTTCACTTAACTCTTTTGCATGAACCATTATATTATGTTTTATGTGTTTTACAAGGTTTCATTCACTTTTTCTTTTTCTTATGGATTATTCTCATTATTTTCATGAATGCAAACTTACATTTATGGTTTCACTTCTTTCATGTATTCCTTTATTTTCTATATAATGATTGTTTGTTATCTTTTACACTCAAATAAAGATAATTATTATTGTGACTTGGTTATACAATCATTATTCCATTAGTATTTTATCTCTACCATATGATCAGTTAGTAAATAAGACTTCTCATTTTACTACTTATTTACACCGATCTATTTGGATCTCCCTTCTTCCCTTCTTCCCCTTTCACATACTAAACATACATATGGTTGAAAATTGAGATTACATATTGACTCATAGGTAAGCCTAAGTTGTTTAGTTAGTCAAATCTCTAGTTACTTAACCTCCTTTAACCAAATTCTAAATCTCATTCATGTGTATTAATTTTATCACTCATGTCAGTTATTAAAAATATATATGGAGGAGCATAAAAAAGTTCAAATCTAAATCATTTAAACAAATGACAATGATTCAAACGTTAACATACAATACAAAATTCTAATCACACCAAAAAATGTGATTTATAATCCTTAACACATCTCCTATTTCTAATTGAAGCTTAAAATCCACAATTAGCCTCATGATAGAGCTGAGGTCCATTAAGGTGTGGTGGACCAATAGATTGGGATATATATATATATATATATATATATATATATATATATATATATATATATATATATATATATATATATATATATATATATATATATATATATATATATATATATATATATATAAAGTGCTACCTATTTTTAACACAAGTAGCCAATATTCACAGTAGATCAATGGCTTTGTAAGAATTCTTGAGGAACGTGGAACATGTTGTAGGAAGGTAGGACTATTTTATTTTCTTTATTCATATAACCTTCATGAGTTGATATGAGTATCCCACCTATTTTCCTATACAACTTTGTGCTTATTGTGAGCAGGTATCCTTTGTATTTTGATGGTCACCAGACTCTTAGTGTCTTTCCTTCTTACCTAGTATGCCTCATGTTTACTAAGGTTTTTCATTAAAGTCTATGTCATGATTTTTACACCACCTATTTTTATTACAAAAATCCTAATATTTTTCTTTGATGAATATTATTTTGTTAACAGATCCTACCCCTAGAGTTTTCCTTTGTGAGTTGAATTGTAAGACCTTAGATAGGACCAAACATTCCTCACAAAACATTTCTTTATTTTCCCCCTTATTTAACATTCACCTCATTGGTGTTCACCTTGTGAGTTGTAGTGTAAGACTATGGATAGGATTAGACTCTCCTCACAAATTACCAAATTAAAACATCTTTAAATCATTGCCACCCTTATCTCCACCCCATTAGTGTTCCCTTTGTGAGTTGCAGTGTAAGACCTTGGATAGGACCAGGATTTCCTCAAAATATTCCAATAAAAAGTTCATACTATAACCAAGTTACGATAAAATTGCATGCTTCAAATTTATGACAATTTGTGTTACATTATGATTTACATGTCATTTACATACTTGCCATCTTGATTTAGTATGTTTTATGATTACTTCATAAACACTTCACTTTTATCTTATTATTTTCCAACTACGTATCTATTTAAAACCGTTTTATTAAATTTATCATACTTCCCATCTTGATTTAGTATGATTAATGTGATTTATACTTTTTTTCGTACTTACCATCTTGATCTAGTATGATTGTTTAAATTTATTGTTCATTTGTTTTTATACCATTTATTTTCACATGTTTTTCACTTTATTAAAAAAAATTAATACTTCCTAACTTGATATAGTATAAATTCTATTTTAATTTGGTGTAATTATTTTTATATTGTTTGAAGATATTTGTTACTTGTTACTTTACCATTTTGGTTTCTTATATTTATTAATCACTTGTTTTTACACATTTCCCATCATGATATAGTATGTGTTACATTTTATGATAATTTATACTTTTACAAATCATTTTGATTTTATTTTTAACCATGCATATGTATCACATAATGAAAGAAAAGAAAACGTACATCATTTATTTCCCATAACATATACAACAAAAGTAAAATACACATGCTAGAAAATAAATACATCCATACATCCATCCATAAACAAATACAAATCATATACCAAGAACTTTCCATATCAATATATGTAAGATGAGTTTGATACAATATAATACAAAGTACAATAGCTACAACTCTAAGGTTGTGCTCCATCATGTTTATCCTATGACCAAGCTACACTAACCATGGATGTATGTAATTGAACTCTCTGAATGGTACATTTTAATGAGGTGGTTTGGGATCTCAAGCCATCAACCTATCCCTATAGATTGGCCACTTAGGCCTACAGACATCTAAGCTCTGTAATAGTCACCATGTGGATGACTTGCTCTTGTGCCAATGCCTACCAAGTTCAGGCATCTCCCTCTCTTACTATTGCAGGTGGATAAAATCTATCTCCTCATGCTTGTAATTGTTGAGAAATACCCCCCACTAATCTAAACTAACTAGCATAAGTTAGGGAAGATGGTACTATAGGATCTACCAAGGTGGATGGCTCATAATGTGATAGTACCCCATACAAAATATCATGGTGTGTGGTCATAATCATGTCTCCCCATCTAATATCCTCCATTGTAGTGCTTATAAAATATAAACCAAAAATACAACATAGCTATATCTCAAACCATCTAGATCTATCAATAAATGCATAAATAATAATATAGCTTGTGATCTGTGTCAAAAATTTAATAAATTAAAGCATTTATTACTAGTGCCAATTTCACCAACCATGGTCTCCCTATCAACATGATCATAAATCACCTTCTCTTTTAGTTGCCTCCATAGAAGTGAAAAACCTAGAGTCACTACCCATGCCCATTGCGGTCCCCTCCTCAACTACCTTTCTATCAACTAGTTGTATTTAGTAGCCACTATAGGATCACCATGTGTGACTAATCATACATGTGCCCCCTCTCACTGATAATTCCTTTATATCATATGATCTCAAGGCATTTATGTCACCCTTACTATGGTTCTACTCTTTCACTTTTCATCCTCACCCTCAACATCTAGAATTATAATATCCTCTAAACTAGGCCTTGTTACCTCCTACTATTATGCCTGTCCATGTTATCACTCACCAAGGTTTGATAACAAGTATCTCTACATGCACCCTTAGGCCTCCTCTCCCTTTTAGTTTTCAAAAATAAGCATGTTACAGGACTAGGTCAGCCCCAACTGACCTAGTCCATGATGTAATTAATTTATTTATTAAAGAACAAGGTCGATTAGGATGACTCTATCGAATAAAACTTTACAAGGGTTTAAGTTTAGGTATGGATATATAAATACATCATTTTTTCCATTTTTATCAAAGAGATAAAGATAATCATTTATTTACGTGTCTACTATCCACCATTCTACTTGAGGAGCCATTGTTTAGGGTTTAATACTTCCTTTGGAGAGAAGAATCTTGTCTTGTAGGAAAAATATTTTGGATGCATAAGAGAATTCATGTAGCCTAGATTTGACCTATATTCATTATATTTACAAACCACAATAACTTCTTTCAAAGCACCATTGGCCAAGGGAGAGATTGAGGCTCAGCAGGTTCATATTCAAGGTAAGTATTCCTAACTCTTTCTCCTATTTATTGGTAGATATATTTGCATGGGTTATCTTATGAATATGTTTCTTTCTCCATGCATTACAATTACCTCTACATTGAATTGAGTAGAGTTCTTCTTTGCATGTTTACTTTTAAGTTTATTATCCCCATTTTGTGCCACATGCTTTGGTTAAAATTATATTAGATTTAATTTACTTTGATAATAAAGCATATGACCTAACTATGGTTATTTTGTGGTATTTCATGACTAGAGGCTTTGGAACCCTTTCTAGTGATATTGTATGGTAAGATACCCCTTAATTAGGTCTAGTAGATCCATATTGGTCATGACCCCGATTGTCTAAATTTACTAAAAAGTGGGTTTGATTTATATTCTCCAAGTTAGGATTTATTTTTAGATCAACTTCACTTTACCTTATATACACCCATCACCCATTCTAGCCTCAAGAATGTCCTTTTGAATATAATGAAAATGTAGTTTTTAGCCTAATTTTAGGCATGTGTAAAATATAAACTGCAGGTCATTTAGAGGATCCATATGAAACTTCACATCAGTGTTTAATCCCTCTAATTTTACCCTTGATCACATCAATTTAAAATTCAATACCAATTCGTGGCATAAGTTGTAGTAATTGGTCTTGAAATATAATGTATTTATAGTGAAGAGATAAGTTCTTGAGCTGTAATTGGCATTTATGATTTAGGAATCTAAGTGAAATTACATTAATTTGAGCATGTATATATAGGAAAATTAAATGTGATCCCATGATCTCTACATCCAAACTTGCTCAGATGCATATTTTCACTATTGTTAAAGAGTGTGCAAACACTTGTAATAAATATTGTCAATGTTAAAGTGCCAGTTTGATAACTCTACCTATAATGCTTTGTGGATAGAAGTTACAAATTAAAACACATCCATTTTGGTAGATAAAATTTGGGACTATGATCTTGGGCTCTCATCATGCTCGATCGAGAGACCCACCACCCATTTTGGCCTCAAGAATGCCCTTCCTAATATATATAGGAAAATTAAATATTATCCCATGACATATACCTCTAAACCCACCCTGACGTGTGTTTTCATTACTATTCAGGAGTGTGGAAACATTGATAATAAATGTTACCAAAGTTGAAGAGGTAGTTGCATAACTCTCCTTCTGGTGCTTCATGGATGGAAATTTATGCTTAAAAAATGTTTAGGGTGGTGGATAATATCTATTTATAGGTTTTTATCTCTTATCAAGCTCAAATGAGATACCTGCCACCCATTCCAACCTCAAGAATGCCCTTCCCAATACAAGAAAAATGTTATTTTTAATCCAAACTTTAAGCGTGCATAAATGAAAGTTTTAAGTATTTGAAATGAACTAAAATAACCTTAATGTGTGTGTATAATCCCTTTAATTTCACCCTAGATCATGTTGATGTAATCTTCATGACCAATCTATGGTATAATTTGTAGTAATGGGCCTTGAAATGTAACATTTTTGTAGTGAAGAGACAAGTCCTTAAGCTCCAATTGGCATTTATGCCTTTAGAACCTCTAGGTGAAACTACATAACTTAAATCACATATAGATAGGAAAATTAAAATTTTTCCCATTCCATTGACCTCTGAACCCATTTGGAGGCATGTTTTCACTACTGTTTAGGAGTGTGTAAACACTAACAACAAATATTGTCAAAGTTGAAGAGGTAGTTAAAGAACTCTACCTCTAATTCTTCATGGCTAAAAAATAAAAATTACAACATATTTGGGGTGGAATATAATTTTAGGTTCTATATTATTGGCCTCCCATCATTCTCTATCGAGAGACCCACCACCCATTCCAAACTCAAAAATGCCCTTCCCAAAATAATAAAAATGTTGGTTTATAGCTTGCCTTTAGGCATGCATAAAATAAAAACCATAATTCATTGTCACAAACTGAAAAAACAATCACATGGAAGTTGAATCCATCTAATGTTTCCCTAAATCATGTTAATTTAAACTTGAAGACCAATCTATGACACAAGTTTTAGTAAGAGGTCCTAAAACACAAAATTTTTATAATGAAGAGAATTTCTTAAGCTCCAATTGGCATTTATGCCTTTGGGACCTCTAAGTGAAAATTAATCACTTCAAGCACATATAAATAGGAAAATGACACATGATGATATAACCTAGACCTATGTTTTAACTATTGTTTAGGAGCGAGTAAACATTAATAATAAATGTTGTCAAAATTGAAATGACAGTTGGAGAACTCTACCTTTGGTGCTTCATGGATCAAAATTGGAAATATAAACATTGTTGGTGTGACCTATATAATTTCAAGGTATAGGATCTTGTCATCCCATCATGCATGGTCGAGATACTGACCAACTATTCTAGGTTTGAGAACACCCTTCCCAATACAAGAAAAATGTTGTTTAATAGCCTGACTTCAAGTGTGTGTAAAATGAAAACCATAAGCCATTGGAAAAAAACCAAAATAACCCTCAAATGCATGTCAATTCCTTGTAATTTCATACAAGATCACATTGATGTAACCTTAAATACCAGTCCATGACACACACTACAATAACATGTTCCAAAATGTAACTTTTTTATAGTGAAGAGACAAGTTCTTGTCCTCAAAATAACATTTCCACCTCTGGGACATCCAGGTGCAAGTCCATCACTTTAAAAACATATGGATAGGAAAATTACATGTGATCCCATGACTAATATCTCAAAATACACCTGGATGCATGTTTTCACTATTGCTCAGGAGCATGGAAACACTAACAATAAATGTTGTCAAAGTTGAAGTGGTAGTTGGAGAATTCCACATCTAGTGCTTCATGGATCAAAACTAGTGTTGCCAAATTATTCAGAGTAATAAATAATATTCAAGACTAGGTTATTATCCTCCTATAACACCTAATCAAGAGACCCACCACCCATTTTGACTTCAATAATGCCTTTTTTGTATTAATTGAGTACTTATATTAAGCTTCTCTTAGTGTCAAGAGTATGAAATTCTTTACTAACAGTGCCAACCACGTGAAGGTGGAAGATTATTTCGCACCATTAACCTATAAAAAAAATTGTTAGTAAGTAATTTAAAATGAAATTTATATGTATGATATACAAAATTAATAAAATTAGTAATATTAAATGTGTCTAGATTTGAAAAGTCATCATAGCTTGAAATTTCAATCTAATGAACCACTAGGATTTGCTCTAATTTTGATAGTATTAAGAATAGATTCATGATCTCACTCATGAAATTTCCATATATTATTATTTAATGGCCTCCGATGATATTTGAATAATCAAATATTTGTTGTAAGAACCAAAATTAAATAGTGTATTATCTTCATATGTGTTTCAAAGTCTTCAAATAACCATACATCCAAAAAAAATTATTGGATATCATCGAAGCAAAGTTATAGTAAAAACCACAAATCCAGTGGAATGGTGAATATTTTATCCATATATGACTGGGGATTCCAATTTTTTTATTTTATTCTAAACACTGACATAAATAGTAATATGTTCTCTCTTCATTGTCCTCATCAATAATAACTGTAAAAATATGCCATGTATCAAGGTAGATAATGAGAATAAATTGTATTATGTTCACTTTTAATGATGTTATAAACATAGATATTTATAATAAATAGTAAATAATGATTAATATTCTACCTTATTGCACTAAATCAGATACATGGCCAAATTTATATGATAATCTCATATCTATAAGTTGTAATGTTGTTGGAACCTGATATGTGTCGATTGGAATTAGAGGTTTTCAATTCCATTCATCCACCCACTCTTTTGAATCACACTAATTCCAAAATAGATTTCATGCATGTATAATAAAAACATGCCAAGTGTCTCATATGAATAGTCAAAGAACTTTCATTTGAGTTATGAAATGAGTGAAGTTGACTTGATCATGTTATAGTCATACAAATTGTTGACCCAATTTTGCCCCTCAGGAAAAATCTCGGTCACCTTCTGCACTTGCTATGAAAGGCTAGTCATTTCGGGTTGCAGGGTCCATCTTCAGGGTTCAACAGCTTCGTTTCAAAGCATTGGCTCATCGGCCTCGTTCGTTGGCATTCCCAGTAGCGAAAGGCAGAGTCTTTAAACGCTCACACAAGAAGAGAGGAAAAGCGCTGGAGCATTTAACACAGGTGAAAGAAGGGTAGACAAAATGCAGAGGGCGGCAAAATCACAACCCACAACACTAGCGGGTAAAAAGAGACCGCCTACACACATGCAGAGGGCGGCAAAATCACCGCGTGAAGCAGTCGGTGGAGAAAAAGAGGCCATTAACATCGGCCGACATCGGTAAAACTGCCACGGTCGACAGATTACATTAGCCGACATCGGCAAAACTGCCATGGTCGGCATCTTATCGGCCGACGTCGGCAGAAGTCCCACACGCAGTACACACAGTGAGCGGCAAATTTGCCGCCCACAATAGCAGGCAGCAAAAAACACCTGCAGAGCATAGGAAAAAGCCCACCCAACTGCCAGAGGAGAAGACCAGCACGCAAAATGAGGCAACAAGCATGGTCTTGGCAGACTTGTGATGTCATCTACAGTGTTTTCTCTCTTCCCAATGGAGACTCAAGCTGCCACTTGACTCCTCTTGGCTCTTTCCCTATAAATACATAGACTTGGTCATTTTAAAAAAATCTTCTCACACTTTTGTAAAGAGCACCGCTCTCCAAATTTTCCACCTGAATCAATAAAAGACAGTTTTACCTCTATTTGGATGGATTGTGCAGAGTATACATTGAATGTTGGTCTGTGTCCAGTCATTGTCTCTTGATGCTCTCACAGGTTCAACACTAGCAAACCTGTGATCTACAAAGTGCCACTGTCTGCTACTGCCAGGAGTAGAGTTCTGTTTTGGAGGCATAGAACAGGTGAGGTCACTTACAGTGTGTATTTCTCAGCACCTTGGTGAGTCCCTGTTTCCTGTGCTTTCCATAAGAACCTCCCTGTCATCCTAGAGACCTGGTCTTTTCTGCCAAATCTGAGTGTATGTATGTTTTGTTTGGTCCCGAGTGTGGATGTGGGAAGGTCACTTTCATTTTTGGTGTATCACCTCTTTTAGAGTAGGCTGTTGGTTTTCATGCTTTTTCTTCTCCCTTTTCATCCCCCCCAGTATATCTATATATCTATATTTTTGCACTACCTGAAACAAACAAGATACATCAGAGGGAACTAGCCCATATCTAGAGACTCTCCTCTCCTACTTCGCTGTCCCACAGGCGAGAGAGGGGTTTCCATGTTGCGGGGAGAGGGTAGGAATCCATTTTCCTGCCACCAGGGTGTGCTTTCCAGCGTCAATAGTTTTGGCATGCCCGGTGGGACTCCAAGTTTTTAATCAAAAAAGTTGTAGGGTTACTCGCTGATCCTGTTACAGTAGAGGAACCACCAATACAGCACCGTGCGCGTCAAAAGTTTTGGCACGCCCGGTGGGACTAGTTTTTTAATGCAGTAAGGTTGCAAGATTGATGCTAGTCCTGTTACAGTAGATCAAATTTTTTCCTTCAGCATCTGGCGACTCTGAGTAAATCCTCTGGTTAAGCAGCCTGGTGCCATCAAAAATCATCCATTTCTTGTATGTATAATTCTTTTGCACCAAATCATGGATCTTGTTTTCCTTCATATGAACATAATCAGACTTCAGATATTCAGAGAATCCCCTCAAGTAGTTCTCTTAGTTTCCCTGCAACTATAAGGGAGGTGGCGTTAGAATTTGAGAAGCAGACAATGGAAATCGACAGGCTGGAAGAGCAGTACAAATATCAGCAGGAGCTGATGTATAAAGAGGAGTGCTTTTTTAGGCAAGCGCAGGCCGTACAATCCATGAAGGAAGAGGTGCCAAAATGGAGAAATCCATCTTTTCAAGGCAGCCAGCCTTGCGTGCCCCGTCCTACCCTGAAGAAAACCCCCTCTTTTGCACCAAATCCGTTTTATCAAATTGCACTTGCTCACTCCAACTCATCAAATACAACTGCTCCCAATCCCGTGCACCTGGCTTTCCAACACCAAATGGCATCAGAGCAACCTCTCATGGAGATCAATCTTTTCAACTCCTTAGATCAGGAATCTTCCATTGAGAAAAGTACCACTAGCCAACACGTCCCTCCTCCAACGCATCAACAGCGTTTTCCTCACATTCCCCAACCTCCCCAAGTCCTCCAGCATAGTGTGCAGATTCTGGATTGGAGGAAGGAATCCCAGGAACCAGTTCAGAGCTTTGAAGAGGATCATGCTAGCCACCTCCAAGAAAGACTCTTCCAGGAAAACCTAGCCAGACAAATTAAAAACTTAGAGGCTAGGATGAAGCTACTCCTTGAAAGGGAGTTAATTTTTTTAGACCTTGCGGAAGAGCCTCAGGTCCTTGTGGAAAATGAAGTTACTGCCTGTTCACAGGAGCAGAATTCAAATTCAGAGATCCTGAGTTGGGGGAAGACAGTGGAATCATGGGGCAGCAAAGAGGAAGAAGAAGAATAGGGTTTTTCTCAAAACCTTGAAGAAGCTGAGGTTGCGCCTACCTATGGTGATGCTGGCAGCCTCTAGGAAAAGCTTTTCCAGGAAGATCTGAGTAGGAGAATTGCAGAGTTGGAGTCTAAAAAGAAATTCCTTAGCCAATGTGTGGTGGATGGTTCAAACCAAATAGCACATTCCATGCCTAAACACACCCCACCTACACATTTCCAAGAGAGTTATCAGGGCGTGCCTGATATAGATGAAGTACTGATTAAGTGGAGAGAGGAGAATCATTCGATTCTAGCTCAAGGACTGTTCCCTCTTCCACCTGCTTTCTCCACTTCACCCCTTCTCGAAGAAGAACCTGTTTTGCAAGAGGCAGGAGAGGAATAAAAGATCCAATCTGCAAGTCTTCAGGAGGCTATTATGAGAGACAACGAAGAAGAAATCGTCATTGATACTCCTTGTGAAGACCTTATCAGTAGTGGAGAAGATGTAGGCCTTGCGTATATGCGGATGTTCCAGCAATTCGAGGAGGAACAAATGCATGGTAAGCTCTCTTCTCCTCTGTTCAATGAACTTCCTTGCTGTATTGATGAGGATGACTACATTGAAGAACCTGAGAAAGAGAAAGATCAGGGGAATATTTTTGAAAATCTAGAGAACCTGATCAGCAAAGAGGAAAAGGAGAGGTCCGTCTCCTTGGAGGAATACCTTGAAGAACCGAACTTTAAACAGATAAGTGAAGTCTTGTGGGATGAGCAATCATTTTGTGAGCCCCTTTTAGACATTGCCACATTTTCCCTTCTTCAAGAAGGCCAAGAGGAAGCAGAGGACGAGTCTGACAGAGTTTTCAGTGAAGCAGAGGGAAACAAATCAGACCATGATACATTGCGGAAGAATTGTGCAAATCAGAAGGCTTATGGTGATAAACCGACAGCAATTGATTTCTTGGTGAGGGGCACCAATTTTAGGGACCAGCATTTAACAAGCCTCCAGGGTCAATTAGAATACGTATATATTGGAGGCATGTTCGATTTTGATCCCCTCAGTTTCCAGCCAACTCAGGTGACAGGCAGGAGGAGCAAGTCACCAAATCTCATTTTCTTTCAGCTACTTGCCTGTCATGATAAGTCTCTTCGCCAGGAAGGGGACTTAAGAAATTTTCCTTTCGATCCAGGAGGGATGCAAACATTCCTGGTTAGCTGTATATAATAGTTTGCTTTCAGTTGTTTTCCCTATTTTTCCTAAGTGCAGTTGCACAGGTAGTCATTTTTAGCCTTGTGTGTTTCCCTTTGTTTGGGGATAAATTCTATGTATTTGATTCTAGAATCTTCAAAGCTGTTATGAACTCTCTTCGAAGTTACCATCCGACTCCGCACCCAATGGATATGTAAGGCAACTGGGTTCTAAGCATAGCAGGCACGCTTACCCTGTGAGTCACCAATTTGTTGACCCAATTTTGCCCCTCAGGCAAAATCTCAGTCACCTTCTACACTTGCTATGAAAGGCCAGTTATTTTAGGTTGCAGGGTCCATCTTCAGGGTTCAACAGCTCCGTTTCAAAGCATTGGCTCATCGTCCTCGTTCGTTGGCATTCCCAGTAGCAAAAGGCAGAGTCTTTAAACGCTCACACAAGAAGAGAGGAAAAGCGCTGGAACATTTAACATAGGCAAAAGAAGGGCAGACAAAATGCAGAGGGCAGCAAAATCACTGCCCACAACACTGGTGGGTAAAAAGAGACTGCCTACACACATGCAGAGGGCAGCAAAATCACCGCGTGAAGCAGCCGGCAGAGAAAAAGAGGCCATTAACATCGACCGACGTCAGTAAAACTGCTGCAATCAGCAGATTACATCGGCCAACGTCGGTAAAAATGCCATGGTCGGCATCTTATCGGTCGACATCGGCAAAAGTCCCACATGCAGTACACACAGTGAGCGGCAAATTTTCCGCCCATAATAGTAGGCGGCAAAAAACACCTGCAGAGCACAAGAAAAAGCCTGCCCAGCTGCCAGAGGAGAAGACCAGCATGCAAAACGAGGAAACAAGCATGGTCTTGGCAGACTTGTGATGTCATCTACAGTGTTTTCTCTCTTCCCAATGGAGACTCAAGCTGCCACTTGACTCCTCTTGGCTCTTTCCCTATAAATACACAGACTTGGTCATTTTAGAAAAATCTTCTCACACTTTTGTAAAGAGCACTGCTCTCTAAATTTTCCACCTGAATCAATAAAAGACAGTTTTACCTCTATTTGGATGGATTGTGCAGAGTATGCATTGAATGTTGGTCTGTGTCCAGTCATTGTCTCTTGATGCTCTCACAGGTTCAACACCAGCAAACTTGTGATCTACAAAGTGCCACTGTCTGCTGCTGCCAGGAGTAGAGTTCTGTTTTGGAGGCATAGAACAGGTGAGGTCACTTACAGTGTGTATTTCTCAGCGCCTTGGTGAGTCCCTATTTCCTGTGCTTTCCATAAGAACCTCCCTGTCATCCCAGAGACCTGGTCTTTTCTGCCAAATCTGAGTGTATGTATGTTTTGTTTGGTCCCGAGTGTGCATGTGGGAAGGTCACTTTCATTTTTGGTGTATCACCTCTTTTAGAGTAGGCTGTTGGTTTTCATGCTTTTTCTTCTCCCTTTTCATCCCCCCCAGTATATCTATATATCTATATTTTTGCACTGCCTGAAGCCCATATCTAGAGACTCTCCTCTCCTGCTTCGCCATCCCACAGGTGAGAGAGGGGTTTCCATGTTGCGGGGAGAGGGTAGGAATCCGTTTTCCTGCCAACTGGGTGCACTTTCCAGCGTTAACAGTAATGTTGATTGAAATTAATGTTCTTCACAGTCAACTATCCATAGAAAATGTCAAAAAAACCTTACACATACTTTGTACAATATGATTAGTCATAATTTAAATATAAATGGTACTCCCTTAATATTTTTTGATCTTCATTTATACTATCATGTTCATGCATGAATTCTATATGTATGAATATGGTAACTTGTATTGAGTTGTATTACTATGATTGAGCTGCCATTTATGGTTTGAATGTGTAATTCTTAGTAAAGTTGACTACTAAAACAATATAAACCAGTCAAAATATGTCCTTACTTATCTTGAAATGGTCATCCAACCATATATATCTATGTGTGTACCTTTTATACTCATAAAAAATTATTTCTCCCTGAATTTGACCATAAATTATGAAATAAATATCTATTTTCTAACAAGCTCACATCTTTTAGATTTTTTCCATATTTTACTTGAGAAGTCACATATTTGTATTTAATAAAACCAACTAATTCATGTCCAATTACACTTGTACTCTCCTTACGGATACAATTTTTTAATTTTGGTAATCCACCATAAATTTTACAATTTCCATCCAAACATGCTTTGTTATAAAAGAACTGTCCATCTGGTCTTTCACAAAAAAATGGTTAGAATAAATTTCCTATCTAATTTTGGTATAAATTCTATGCCATAATCTTACAAAATATTATTAACATGTAAATTAAATGTATATGGCAAAAAAATCATAGTGCATTGAAAATTCAACATGTTGCCTATGACAAAAAATGATATGTATGTCATTTACTTTTACATATAATGATTTAGACATCTCAAAATATATGTAACTAATATAAATTTATATATATTTGCCCAAAAACTTAGAGTACAATTGTGTTTGGGTCATATCTAAGAAATGTTTTATATGCATCTCACAATTAGGATAACCAACTCTTATTTTCAATACATATCTTGTATTGGGTGAAACTCTTGTATTATCTTTCCAAAACTGTGTAAGTAAATGTTTGATAGTATCAGATATATCCTTTTCCTTTCATGGAATTATACCAAAGAATGTGTTGGAGAATTAACCTTAATTTGAGTCCTTATTATAGGTTTATATGTTTATCCTAAGTCTTAATGATGTGTGCATTTATTATATTTGTAAATGCATTTTATTCCTATGATTATTAGGTGTCACTCACCTCATCAATAAACTTGTTGGATTTAGAGTTACTTGTATAGAAATCTCCCTTCTCCACATGGAACACACTTTCCTCTATTTTTAAGGGGTTAGGACACAAGTGGCACACACTTGGAGGGCTTGTAAGGTCATAATAGGGTTCTATGTAACTCCTATTTTCCTCCTCTAGCTCTATAAAATAGCTTTTTCTCTCCTCTTTTTCTAACTAGAAACTCATAGTTCTCTCTCTTCTTCTCTTGTGATTTTGATTCAATCTTGTACTTGTGGATATTTTAGTTTCAATCCTTCTAATAAGATCATGTGAGTTTTTCTCTGATACATTCGATTTTCCACTTTAAAATCTTGTCTAAGCTTGTGGTTTGCACCTTGAGAGGTAATTTAGTTTTTTTTTTTTTTTTTTTAAATTTATGCACATTCAATGTTATTTATAAATGATCTTGGAATAATTACTAATAGAGTGCCTATAGGTCAATGGTATTAATATCATTAAGTCTTTAGCATATTCCAATTGCTTTCATTATTTTTTTCTATTTATGTCTGGTGCTTAGTTAGTTTTTGAAATCAACCATTTTCCTTATTTGACCACTTACTACACAAGTTGTAATTATATGTCAAGCATCATTACAATATGTTACATGATTCCAATCCTACAATATGATATACATCATATATATTTTAAATAATATAATTCGATTCATCATCTCTGTTAGATGTTATTAGTCCTAGGGTGTGTATGTCTCATCTTCATCAATTTTATCAATAAAATAAACACTTGACATTTTTGACTATCTTATCAAAGGAATTATCCCATATTTTTAAGCTGGTCTTATTGAATGGTGGTCAGACATTTTTTTAGACATTAGTTTCAAAATGTTTTTATCAACTTCAATTAATTACTTTCCTTTTCTATGCACAATCTTTGGAGGTGTTGTTAATGGTGGAATTTTTTGAGATGGTGTTTCAAAATCATTATGTTCACTACTAGTTTATTCATTGTTAGTTTCATTTTTTAGTTATGGGATGACATTTTCTTCATTGTTAATTTCATCATTATGTGTTTCCATGAAATTGTCTTCATTGATAGGGGTAAATCATCATGCATAGATTCATCATCAATAAAATAAAAAAACTTTATACTTTGAATGTAGACTTTAAATATAATTTGGACTTCTATGTAAATATTCATCATCATTATTCACTTAATTATTATCAATTTTATCATTATCTATGATATTTGGCTCATTAGGGATAGTGTTTGTACCTTGTATTGAGTGAAATTCTTGCATTTGTACCTTTTTTATCTCTCAACTCTTCTAATTGCTCCAATGTTTTATGATTTAACTTCTTACTTTTTATTGGGCAAGTTTCATCACCCATGACTATACAAAGAAAAAAATTATTCCTTTTGATGGTGGGGACCCAATGAAAAATTTGATTCATTTTGATAGTGGGGGACCCAAAGAATATTTTGATTCCACTTATGTTCACCATGGAAAACACATAATGGTGTAGATAATTTTTGTGGGGTCATATTTCTTGAAATACCCTTAAAAATAAACTTTGGACAATGAATTGTTGTCTATTAAGATAATGTTATAATGAGTATGTGTTATAGCATGCACATGTTATATATATTACACATATATGATCATATATTGAATTGGTGGACTTTATCCTTTATTTTTTTATGATGTTGGAGTCATCCTATTCCTAAATTACCTTTATATAATCAAAATTAGGTTCACAAGGTTCAATTTCATTTAAATTTCAAAAATCATTATAAAAATGGACTAATTAGGTAAATATATTGAGAAATAAGAGCTAATTTATTTTCTTGAATCACATTATAAACTCGTAATTAGGTTCTATGGGTTCAAATTGGCCCCAATTACCTTCATGTTTGCATTTATAATAAAATTAGGGTCAATTAAACCATATGTTACATAATATATAGTTATTTGACCCATAAATTAGGTTCACATGGCTCAATTTTTCCAAAATCTCGTCTCTAATTGCACCAATTAATTAATTGGATCGATTCATAATAGAATCAAACCTAATTTAGCCCCAAATCATGTCTTGCTCTTGTAGTCTAGTTGAAGGGGCTCAAATTGGCCCTAATTTCTTTCATGATTTAATTGATGGACTATTTGATTAATTTTTTTATGATATTAGGATTAATTGACCCCTAAATTACATCTTATATAAGCAAAATCAAGCTCACATGGTTCAATTTCATCCAATTTGCATCACTAATTCCATCAACTAACTAATTTGCTCAATATTTTGGGAAATATGGCCTAATTTAGCTTGAATCACATATTAAACTCGAGGTTCGGTTAAATGGATTCACATTGGTCCCAATTACCTTTATGTTTGCATTTTTGATAAAATTAAGGTTTGGGGTTGTAACAATCAACTAATAGGCTCTAAGTATTAGTTCTAGGATATATCTATCATACCTTTTGAATGAAAACCAAGATGTTATATTTGAATCAATATTTTATATCATAAAAAATATAACATTTTCTTCTAAAATAAATAATTAATAGAGAATGTGTTTCCCTAATATTATCCTCATTACCACTTATTAAGTTAGACAATTAGGGCAATTCATCCCTTGATAATACTAGTGTAGGCTTCCATTCATTCATGCTTATTATCCATTTCCTAAATACAAAACATTTTACAGTGAAAATGTTTCATTATGCCCAAATTTAAGACGATGAAACATTCTTATGCAATCCATCAGTCATTCTCAATCCATAAATTTTTTGAAAAAACAAATTCACTTCAAATCTAGCCCTTTAAACGTGGACACGATAATGCTTCATCCCATCACTCTTTTTTTAAATTTCAAACTCATTATAGATAATAAAATTAGACAAATCACTAAGTCAAAATAACCAACAAAGTTATTTAGATTTACAACTTCTCATTGAACTTACATGTCTACCTAAAAAAATTGTGCATCTTAAATATGATGAATTGAAGATTGAATAATCATCTTTTCTCCTTATTTCCCCTTACAGATTCATAATATGATTTCTTAGTCATCCAATGTCGATCACACTAAAATCCACATTAAAAATTATTTTTATTTTTTTCCTTATTGGCTAAGATCCATTGAAATTGATTTGCTAAAAGAAGAATAAATAGTATAGCCCATTCCTTTAGTTTTCTTGTAGTTAGGCTGAAGTGGCTCAAATTGGCCTCACATTTCTATTTGATTGAATGAATAAAATACTTGGTTCATTATAGGATGACATTAAGGTTAATTTCACTCTATATTACATCATATACAATTATAAATAGGTTGTTATGGCTTAAATTTTTAAAAATCATGTCACTATTTACACCATTTGACTAATTGTCTCAATCTGTGATGAAATCAAAGCTAATTTAGCCTCAAATCACATTATATAGTCAAATTTAGGTTCAATATCCTCATATTTACCATAATTGCCTCCAAAATTGAACCAAACAAGTATTTAATTTATTATATGATGACATTCAAGTTTATTAAGCCCAAAACCACATCTTATACATGTTCAATTTACATATGTCATTGAACCAAAAGATTATTTGATTCATCCTTTGATAAAATTACAGTTGATCAAGCCCCAAAGCACATTTTATATTCATGCACTTAATTTAAAGGTGATAAAATTAGTTCCAATTACATTTAGATTCAACCATTGGAATATTTGGCTTATTTATTTATGACATTGGAGTCGACAGGTGAAAATTAAATCTTTTATAGTCAAAATTATGTTTATGACATTGAATTTCACTCATATTATTTCACCAATTTCACAATTCACTTAATCTAAGCTAATTCAGATTTAAATAACATCATATACATGTAGTTATGTTCAAGGGCTTAAAATTGATCGTAATTTACTCCACCATTGAAATAATTGACTCGTTCATTCATTTTTTAATGAAACTAGGCATGGATGAACCCTAAATCATGTTCTATATAGTCAAAATTATGAATGTGGGTAAAAACTCACTGAATTATATTACTTTATCCGTGATGTCCTTTTTATGGTAGTGTATATCATGACACACTCCACATTAAAATAAAAATATAAAAATTATAAATATGAACTAAATAATTTTAAGCATGAACTAAATAAGTATAATTATGTGTATATCATGATATGTAGATAAGTATAAACATGTAATAATGGTAAAAATTTAGTTTTTGATACTATGGAAACATAACACATACACACTATAATTCATACACATTATAGCATGGACACGTTATAGCACATATGTGCTATATTTAGTTTGAATTTAAAAGACAAGCCTTTTGGCTTGGAAATGGCTTGGATTCTTGAGCCAACGGCTTGGTCCTATCATTCAATAGATGAATCCAAGACTTTTGACAAAAAAATTCCATCTCCAAACACACTAGTAATTTTAATGAGAAAATTTATAAAATTATTACCATGACGACGAGCACCCTGTCTTCAATCTAAATAGGTGATTTTTTAAAATAATTTTTGGACTATTTTAAGGTTTCAATTTATGTTTATTTCTAACTATAACATTTTTAGGCCACTACATACCGTATATATATATATATATATATATATATATATATATATATATATATATATATATATATATGTTTGTGTATCTTTTTTTTATTTGATCGAAATGTAAAACAAAATTATACACACATTAAAGAAAAACTAGTTTTTTATTTTTTTAGGTAGTTAGGGAAGCTGCACGGCTGGATATCCATTTTTTAATAATTTTTCATGATATATTTACTTTTAAAATTAATAAAAAAAATATTCATTGACAATTTGTAAAAAATATAGGTTAGAAAATATATCATCTTATCGAAATTTTGACCAAATTGTTTTGAACAATATTAAATGATGCTCAAAAAATAAGGGGCCCCATGACTTGCTATCTACTCTATTTTCTTAAAAAATAAGAGTTCCTATTCAAAATTGATATGTTTAACCTATTTATTCTTAACTATTTTTTTTTTTAAAAATAGAGTTTTAAAAATTAGAATTAAAATTATATAATTTATTTTCTTACACCATCCTCTAATTTTGAGTGTAGCCATCTCAAATTATCTACAGAAGTTTAGATTTCTCAATTTTTTGAAAAAACTTGTCCACGGATGGGTAGGGCCCTTTTTATCCTCCAAAATTGTGCACTTACCCTAAATTACTATTTTTTATTACTAATAGTCTTACTTAAGCGTTCCAATAGTAAAGTTATGAAAGCAAAAATTTAAAAAGTTATTTTTAATGTTAATAATAATAATAATAATAATAGATTATTTATTTAATTTTTTATTGGCTAAATTATAATGAAAAAATGTTTTTCTTAAGAAAAAATTATAGACTCAAAAATAAAAATAATAATTTATATTAAATAATATAGTCCTAAATTATTATATTTCCCATTAAATTTATAGTCTTATAATTCCTCATTATGTATATTCTTAAATATAATTGTATACGTTAAACTAGTCTTGTACACTTGATAATATCACTCAAGGTGTATCCTACAATTTTTGACATTCCTTACAGTCATTAGGCACATATTCACCATATCACTAGACCTAAATAATTACTTTGCATACTGGCCTTTGTTATTATAATTATCAAATTCACCTGTAGTCCATAATATGCTTAAACTCTAATATATATCTTTCATTGTCAATTATAGAGCTCTAACAACCTTCTATGTCCCTAGACAATTTCATTTAGACTTGGGCAATAACATCAATGCTACTATCCACTCTCCAATGCAAGTGTTAGTGCCTTCTTTGATTGCTATAAATTATAAGTTTCAGCTAAAAAATAAATAAATGATTAATAATTAATTATCTAGTATAAGACTAATCTAAAAACTTAGATAAAGCTTCAATGAAAGAACAAAAGACAAAATAAATAAATAACCTTCCATATTTTGAAAAAAAGTGAATGACTTTGCCTTTAATTGACTTTGATTTTCTCTTATAAGTGTGTATGTGGATTCTTAATTCATTTTCCATATTTATAATGAATCTATACAATGTAAGGATACAATCTTATTGATTCTCAAAGGATGTACAAGGTAATTTTGATAACAATTCGATATCTTGATGATGGATTATAAAAAAAGAGGATAACACTTTAATTTATATTCTTTCATGTGAGAAGAGTTATGATTGGAAACAATATATATTTATTGAATTATATTAATTTTAAACAGTTGAGTTTTATTCCTCATCTAAGTGGAAGAGATCAATTCCTCATATGTTTGAGAAATATGGGAGAAGTTAGTTTGTAATTGAAATTTTCTCATGAATGAGTCAAGATATTTGAATGACTCACCATATTCGTTGAAATGTTTAATGATGACTAAAAAACTGGTTGAGAAAGTTGAGGAAATGGTTGGATGACTCAACACTTGGTTGAGAGAAATGTGAAAGATGTTTATTGACTTGGAAATTCCATATATTTAATTAGTTTTATGGAATTATGTGTGTATGAATGATTAATTAACTTATTTTAAAAAGAGGGAAATGGTGTTAGTGGATCTTAGGATAAAATTCAAATTTTGGGTATTTGTTGAGTTAGTGTGTTGATATTAATTAAAGTTTATTACCACACTAAATATGGTATAATTTAGGTGTCTACATTTTATCTTCTTTGAAAGGGTATAATGACTTTAAAAAAAAGTCTTTTAAAAGAATAAATAAAAATTAGAGTGAAAATAGATATATAAATATGATGTCCCATGTGGCTTTAAATGATTATGAATGATCCCTGCTGGAGTGGTCATGTAGTGAGAATGGTTGTGGATGAGAATTTGAAATGAATGAATGAAATAAGGGCATACAAAAAATATTGTAGTTGATACTATGATTAACAAAAGTACCATTCTTAATAAAATGCTTGCATGATTTGTAGGTACATATAAAATGGTTTTCCCCTAGCAGGTAGTTTCTAGGAGTCGATTGGAGAAATAATATTTCTTGAGATAAGTTACACTCTTATATTTTTCCTCATGAAGATTGTTACATATAAGTAGATTTGGTAATGATATACCCCTTTGATAAACTATGGGATGTGAAAAGAAAAATGTATTTTCTAATGCTTGGTGATTAAATTTATTTGATTAATTTACAATTAAAGAATAAAGAAATTATAGAGTACTTCGATTATTTGGTTATATGATGTGGAGGTGAAAATAAGAGAATATGTTTGTGAAATAGGATAAAAACATTAAGTGGGGTGAAAATTTTGAATGGTGTGGGTAAATAAATAGGGGTTGGAGGTAATTTTAAATTCATTTGTTTGATTTGCCACCTAAGATTTGCATTGTACTCTATATTGAGAGAGGTGCTAGAGGAAAGATGAACTGCATTCCAAGTAATCATCATCAAATTGAGAGAGTGCAGAAGTATTAAAGGCCAGAGGGTAGTAGGGATACGATGGATGATGTATTGAATTGGTATTTTTGCATTTTAGGTGTCATAAATGCTAGGTAAAGTTAGTGGTAATGAATGCATCATTCTCCAATTGGAAAACTTAACAATCAAATAAGAGGTTTCATTATGGAAAATGATAGTTTCATTACAAGATTTGGATTTTTTTGTAAAATAAGTGTTTTTTTCAAAATTTACAGTGAATTCATTATAACCTACAATGAATTTATCAAACCGATCAATTAATTTGATAGAACGACAAACTTGTTAAGGGTTGAGGTGAATTTGATATGATATTCAACAAATTTGTTAGGGTTAGACTAAATATAGGTGTTAGAATGAAGTGCCATCTAATAATGATGTGAGTTTCAATTATGGTCTTGATAGATGTATGTATTGATTTAAAATACTAATGATGTGTCATTTTGATGCTTGTAGGAGAGATGATTGACACTGGTGACATGATAGAGGCAATCTAAAGTGTTATGATTGATGAGTAAATTAACACACTATGAGGTGGATGTACTGGAGGTGATGGGACTATCTTGTGTTGTAGAGATACCTAATATCCATGTCAATAGGGTAATGTTGACAACACTGGCAAAGAACTAGCATTTAGAGACTAATATATTTCACCTACTGATAGGTGAGATGTTTGTCACATTGGAGGTTGAGTGGCAAATACTTTTAATCCTAATATGGGGTGAAAAGGTTTACTAGAGGGAGATAACACAAATAATATCATTGACTAGGATATTTGATGATGATATCATCTTGATGATCGATCATGGGATAGACCTAGATACATGCGTGGTTTTAGAGGAGATAGGTGCATTGACACTATTGCTGATGGATCTAATCAGTGGCATATTACTATAAAAAAAGATTAGGAGGATTTTTCCAACAAGACTATTGAATATGATTACAGATATGTTGGAGAGGGTGACAATGTTTGCATGGGGGTCAGGTATGTTGGCACACATTTATAGATATTTGAGTGTTGTGGCTATAAAAGAGTAGTGATCATAGGCCCATATACATTAATGTAAATGTGGGATTGGGAGCATATTGTAATGGAGAGGCCGGTTGAGAAGCTTTGATAGAGAGAGAATAGAGAGCCATTTGCATATAGATGACATATTATTATAGGTGGACACATAGATCATTTATGGGATATGAGGTGTTACATGAGAGAACTAAATGAGTTGGTACCACATGAGATTACCTAAAGAATATATAGGGAGGTGGATCTGAGGTGGAGACATGATGTGTTATAAATGGATTATATGTTGACACTGTGATATATTCTAAGTAAGCATGAATCTGTTATAGAGAGATATAAAGTGGGTAAAGTTTTAAGATAGTTCAACATATAATAGGATGTGGTGACAAGGCCACGTGTTTTCATGATCAATACAGGAGATACCATAGTGTGGACTGATTACAAATATAGATATCTTGTGGGGAGATGGAGTGGACTGAGATAATTAGGGAGCCTCAAGAGTTATAGAGATAGCCAAAGTATAGGTGGAGGTTAGGATGAAAGAGGAGGGATTGGTGATCTGTGATGTAAGTACTCAGACAGAGGATGAGATGGGACTTATATATATTAAAAAAAGTGGAATGCAACACACAATGAGTTATAGAGAGTGAGATAAATACTAACTTTATTAGGCCAACTAAAGGCCCTAACAAAATTATGAGGGAGATGGATCAAGCATCCTACTATCAAAGCCTCTATGAGTGAGTGACATTAGTAGATCAATGAGCACCATAATTTTTAAAGTATTTGAGTGGTAGGAGATAAGGATCAATGGCTAGGATAACACATGCGATGACACCAAAACATTTTGTGAGTCAGTTATCTCAACATGTCATGAAACTTCCATGGAGTACACCAAAACGTTTACGTCTTATATCACCTCCTCAAAAGGGACAATGAGAGCTATAGGATTATATAGTACACACATATTTTTGAGGTGTACATGGATTATGAGATATATATATATATATATATGATTCATTTTGGCATGAGATTATGTATGGATATGATCATGATTTATATTTTATGAATGTTTTATTGTGGTATATGTAAATGTGTAGATGGATGTACATGTTAATATGTTGTCCCTTTTCTATTTGATATTTGACACATGTTAGTATTTTCAAGCATTATTAGGGGTAGATTGGTGTGAGAATGTGCTATGAAAATAAAAATAAGTTAATAGTTTCGTTTCATAGGATTTGCATGAAGTTCCAACAAGATTTTCAACATGATTGTTAATATGATTTGAGCATTATTATTATTATTATTATTATTATTATTATTATTATTATTATTATTATTATTATTATTATTATTATTATTATTATTATTCCCATAACAACATGCACTAATGGTATGAAAAAACCATGATGACTATTATGTAATACTCATAGGGATTGAATATTCACAAGTGCAAGACATAATGTATCATGATATGGAAGATCATAATAACATCATTGGTAATGCACATAGTGAATTTCAATCAAAGCAATAATGAAAACAAGATTAAAAACAATGAACAAATAATTAATAAAATGATAAAGCAAGTGATAAACCAACAAACACTTAAAGCAAGTAAATCTAATAAACAACTGTACAATCAATTAAGTGAACAAATTAAAAAATATTTATATAAACCAAGTAAATTAATTATACAAACAAGTAAAAAAATTTTTTTTAAAATTTTTTATATCCTTTGATAAATTATAAACCCTTTGACATATGAGATTTTTGATAATATAATTATGTATAGTACAATCTCCATAAAAATGGACATGGGTACTTAATGTAAAGAAAAATTACACACACACACACACACACACACACACACACACACACACACACACACACACACACACACACACACACACACACACACACACACACACACACACACACACATATATATTCAATAAATAAATAAACTATTTACATAAATAAACTATTTACATAAATAAACTATTTACATAAATAAAAACTAGTTCTAAACTTTGGAAACAAAGGGAGATTTTATTATGGATAGATGAGTGATGATCCAAGTATTACAACATGGAAGTCATATTTACAAGATTATTCTCAAACATGTATTAGAGTTTTATGACCACCAAGATCAAACCCTAAACCAACATGGCATGGGTGACAATGATAAAATGGAAAGGGGATATATATAGCAGGATATATAAAGGACGCTATGGTATGGATTTGGAGATGACCCCAAGTAAAAAGGGTGTGTATAAACAATAGTTTACACATAATGCCAGAAACTAGTTTTTACCATAATACTTGCCCTAAGTGCCATAACAATGATATAATGAGATTTTTATAGTGTTTTGTTTTTCTCATACAAACACACAACTAAAAACTATAAAAACATTTTATGTTTGGTTTGTAAAATACAGAATTGAGCAAAACAGAGACGATTTAAACAAAATTCAGAAAACCACACTTTGAGCATATTTTTATTCAATGAAATAATAAATAGAGGATGCTAAGTTGCAATTTACACAGAATATTCTATAAATGTGTGTGAACACAGAAAATTAGAATTGTAAGTTCAAAGCAACTGGATAGAATAAAAAAGGTTCAATGTACAGAAGTAACAAGTTTATCACAGGATGTATTTTCTTGATAAGTTAATAATAATAATTACATATAATCAATGTCATAAAACCTTCCACACAAAATTCATTGGAAGCCATTTTCAACATTTCTTGTCCAAATTTTATGGCAATAAGCCAAAAACCCATGGA
>JARHVA010008770.1:270000-302500 GCA_037957365.1 Torreya grandis | reverse complement strand
TTTTCCCCATGAAAATTGTTATATAGAAGCAGATTTGGGAATGATATATCTTATTGATAAATTATGGGATATGAAAAGAGAAATATATTTTCCATTATTTGGTGATTAAATTTATTGGATTGATTTAAAAATAAAGAATAAATAAATAGATTATTTTAATTATTTGGTTAAATGACATGGAGGTGAAAATGAGAGAATAAGTTTGTGAAATAAGATATAAACATTGAGCGGGGTGAAAATTTTGAATGGCATGGGTAAATAAATAGGGGAAAGAGAAATTTAAAATTCATTTGTTTGATTTTCCATCTACAGTTTGCATTATTCTCTAGATTTCAAGAGGTTCTAGATGAAAGATGAACCACATTCTAACTGATCATCATCAAAGTGAGAGAGTGCAAAAGTATTAGATCCCAAAGGAGGGTAGGAATTATAGTAAATGATGTATTGAATTCATATTTTTTCATTTTAGGTTTCATAAATGCTAGGTAAAATAAGTTTTAATGAATTCATTGTTTTCCAAATAGTAGTTTTAGTGTTGTGTTGTAGCCAAGTGGGGATCCCTCTAAGTTCATGGAATCCCATAATTATGGGATCTCAAAACAACCAACTGTAAGGGACCACCATTCATTATAATAGATGAATAAGAGACTTAAACTTGTGTAATGGTGTAAATACATGGCATATATGGGTCATGGGCTAGAAAAAAAATCACTAAAGGTTCATGTGGCACACATATATAAAACAAAGCCTAATCAATTCATGGATAGATTTATTAGTATATCATGGTGGGAGGGGCTCAAAAAGAGGCATCTAGACTTGTCTCTAAAGACTCCAAAATTAATTGTTCAAGATAAAATAGTCGTGCTTAGGCCAAGAATAGTTACAACATTTTATGAAAACCTAGACATGATATATAAATTAGAGCAATATGGATCTCATAGAATATGTAATTATGATGAAACTGGTATGCATGTATGTAAGAATTATGGGATGAGGGTCCTTCAAAATATGGGAAACAAGAGTGTATCTTACATAATTTTAATAAGTAGAGAGTGAATCACCATCCTTTGTGTGTTAATATAGTAGGTAATATTATTGGGTTTCTATATTTTGAAAGTACAAAGGTAGTTAGTGAGTTATAATGAAAACTTTGAGCCTAGTGCATGTATGGAATCCCATCCACATTCATGGATGATGAAGTAATTATTTATCAATAGGATACACCACTTTATGAGAACAATTCCAGATGTTGTTTCACCATTAAACATGAATATCCTTATATTTGATGGCCATGAAATCCACATGTTTTATGGAACAATCTAGGAAGTAAAAACATCAGGCATAGATCTTATTACTCTTCTTACACACACCAAACACAAGTTACAGCCACTATATGTTAGTGTATTTTCACCCTTCAAAACTTAATTTAAAGATGAGATATTTAAATGAATGTCCAAACACCATAGACTAGAATTTAGGAGATATAAATTGGTGACACTTAGTAGCAAGGATTTCAAAAGAGTTTTGAATCAAATATTTCCTAGGGACACCTCTATATTATCTTGGTCTTCTATGAACTTGTTGACTTTCTAAGTCATCCCTCGGTCAGTGCAAGGGCTCTTAGGACCCTATAAAAAATTAGCATAGTGGTGAAGTCCCAAGCACTTAAGAAGAAGATGTGTAGATCCTTCTCATCTATGCTCAAGATTAAGGTGGAAGCATGAGTCTGTATAGTAAGGCAACAATGATCTTCCCTAGTGAAAGGAACTCAACACATGTCCCTATGTAGGATTTTTTTGTACATAGGTCAAAAGGCATATGAGCTTTAGAGTGCAGATCTTTGGGTTTCAAAATATCTAAGTAAAAGAGAGAGTGCATTAAGAAACTAACGATCATCAAAAGTGTGGCTAGGATCTTCATCTTCATGTACGCTCTACCTTAAGGTATTCTTCAAACCTCCCTAACATAATGTTTTACCCACATGTAGGATCCTACATCTATGCCTTTGAACTATGCAATGGGAAACCCTCTTTTCATCATTGTTAAATGGCAGCCTAGTTCTTGCCCAAAGATAAGGAAGTTCTCAGTTGCCCAGAATAAGTGTCATCTCCCCACATGTTGCATCCATGTTGCTTCTACCCAACAAACCCTAAGAACTCTCTTGAGAGCCTATCTAAGTGCCACATGTTAGGAGGTAGATAGATATAATGAATGCCATTAGAGGTAGTTAAGAGGAGCTTAAGGAACTATCATAATAATTTAATGCAAAAGTGGTTACCTAACATTAGGACTTGAGTACACACTATCCTCTGAAACTGACAAGAAAATATTCCATTCTCCAATGCATGTGGATTGATAAGTGATTCTACTATTATCTCTAGGTCCTATTTCTTAGACAAACTATAACAGGCATGGCCATGGTGCTGTAATGAACTAAATGCTTCACCCATAACCCAAGTGGAGCATTTATTGTAAAAATGGCTTGATCTTCTATAAAATCCTGGTTCTTTCATTGTAAAATGGGGGACATATTTTAGTAACCTTATGCTACGGAAATTGCCCTTTATGAGCACTTATATTGGCTAGACCTTGTAAATTAATGAGAATTAAGTTCACCTCTTTTCATTCTTTAGATGATCTATGTGTTATCTTATGTTTGTTGATTTTTGTATGTGGATAATGTTTATCCCTCTCATTTGTCATTTATTCGCTACACCTCTTCATTGAACTCGTATCTCACGTACAGGTCATATCTGATGCACACCAGGTTCTACGCAGGCTTTATCTATGGATAACCTCCTTCCCTCTCAACACTGCCTTGTTTTACCACACCTCTATGCAAAACATTCATGCATGTAAAGTGACTTGGTGAAAATTATGTGATATTTTCTTGTTCTCAAGGGTTTTCACTATATCTATGGTAGAGAGATCTCTCACTCCATTCTAGGCTCATCGCCTTTCCATTTTTAGCACTCTCTTACCTTTTCCCTCCCTTTCCCCTCAAAATTATTAGGTTTATCCTAGTGGTAGGTTACCTTTCTACTATTTAGGTTTGTGCACCATTCTTAAACTAGGTGTACATAGAATAGAAGGAATTTGACCTACTCTAGAGACTCATCCCAAGGAGTGCAAAGGTCTCACACCTTGGGGATGTTTCCATCATTTTGGTGAGACAACTAATGCTCATACATGTAGATGCAGGAAAATCCTTTTGTGCCTAGTGCTTTAGCTTCTTGCACCCTATGTAAGGACTTCATGCTCTGTACCTTACCATAAAGCTAACCTACACCATAGAGCATCCACAAGTTCACATTTAAAATGAAAACATTTTTTGGCACACCTACTGGGACCAATTGAAGAAGATAAATGATTAGTGCTTTCTTTAGCTATCAAGTGTAGTAGAAACTCAATAAGAGCACCTAGTGACTCCAAACATCTATGGTTCACAATAATCAGCCCCCTATTTACATACAAAGAAGAATAAGATCATCTACAAGAGGCACTAATTTTTACTTCAGTGAGCTTCCAACACCATCTAGGAGAAGGAGAGTTAGTGCATCTTCATTCCCAATTAGAGGGAGTAGAACAAGTTGATCACCTCCTATAGCATAGTATACACCTCCATTTAGAAGGTTCTATGAAAGAAGGTGAGGTATCTTCCCTATCCCATTCATGGCTATGCCAAGGAATCAAGTGTTTATGACATTTAATGGAGGTAGTCCATTAGTCTTAGCATAGTATGATGACATTATAATGTCTGATCTCAAAAGACTACCATATTTCATGGGTAAAAATTTAACCTCCCTTGTGTAGCATATCTAATCTATCATAAATATCTATGCAGTGCATCATGTCACCCAAGATAATGTTGTAGTCAGATTACTAGCTTCTTCCTTGAAAGGGAAGGCTCTTCAATGGTATCAGGTCTTGCAATCTAATTCTATTCATAACTAGGATGAACTTGGTGAAGAGTTATATAATTAGTTTGAGGACCGAAGTGACCACATGTCCCTAATAGAGCATCTCATGACCATCAAGAGAGCCCCACATGAGATGATGGTCAACTTCAACTTCAAATTCTAAAGGGTCTGGGATAGAATCTCACCTTTGTGTAATCCATCTCCTAAAACTACATTTTTATATTTCCTAAAAGATCTTAATAGCAACGTTGCAGTGATAATTCAATCCATGGGAGGAATGGTTCTCCTTGATTCTTATGAAGTCACAATGCATGTAGATAATTTCTTGATTCAAGTGGGCAAGATTGCACCTAGACCCCCAATGCCCATATTCATAGAACCTCTTCCTAATCAAGTAGTTGTGCAACCTATGCTAGCAGCTATCCCTACTATAGTAAGCACACCTATTTTATATTCCACCCCTTCTAGTGAATTACATGAAGTGAATACATTATTACAAAAAATTTGGAATGATTTGGTTGCTCTCAAAAGATAACAAGCATAGTATCCTAAACATCATCAACCATTCACTCAGTAATATCAATCAAATAAACCTCCCTACCAAGGTAGCATGCAAGCGCATTACTAGATTACATATAACAAATAACCTTATACATAAAAGGTCAATACTTATAGTATATCCAAAGCCCCCTTCCCAATATAGAACAACCTAGTGTAGGATTCTAAGTGGTGTTTCCCATGCAACCAACCACACGATCAAGCTACGTGCACTAACAAATTTCTAAACCAAGCACTCATGGTGAAAGACATGCCTTAGGTACATGAAAAAGTAAATGGTTCACCCCCTCAAAAGGGAGAGGTCCAAGCATTGTCTCAGTCATAAGATGAGTCAACCTTCATAAACTAGTAGGAGGAAGATTTCAACTATGTGAATCAAGGTAACGTTCCTAGTACTAAAAGCATCCCAGTTGATTTTAGAACAAGATTCAAAGGAAGAGCCATAGAAGAGGACATAATAGCCACAACACCCTCACCTCCATCCCCCTAAGTCAACTATGTAGGTGCACAAGATAAATCACCTACACAACCTCTACATCCAAAAAATACTATGTAGAAGGAAGGGTCACCCCAACTAGTGCACCAACACTAGAAGAAACTATTACCTCTAAAATGCAATCAAAGGGATCTTAGTTTCCTTTCAACATAGTAGAGCAGATGAAGTAGACCAGTCTTAATGTTATAATGTGGGACATGCTTACTATTCCATCTCAATGAAACTTTCTCCAAGACACGCTAAAAGGCTTCCAAGAGTGTTAGGCCCATAAATCAATTCCTAACACTTCTACAATCTTGTGTCAGTCAAAAGAAGAAGTGTAGTTGTGTAATAGAAACAAGACACTCCCATTCTACATATCCTTAATCATAGGCCAGTACCTAGTGTATAACTATATGATTGACTTCGATTTAAGCAACTTGATAATGCCAAAAAAGATTGTGAACATGCTTGGAATTTAATATGCCCCTATTTCAAAAGGAGTAGTCCAACTTGATGGAACAATGGTCAAGGTTGTAGGTATAATCAAGGATTTAAATTTGATACTACATACATGAGCAAGTCTTTCTATTATGTAGGACATCATAGTCATTAAATTGCCTCCCTATTTCACCATCTACCTCTCTAGAGACTTCATAGCAAATATGGGTGGATATTTGTCTTCAGATTGGTCTCATATGTTGTTGAGAACTAAATACAAGACCAAAGTGACTATTAGGGTAGAAGCTATATTCAAAATCCCTATATATCCATACACTCCCAACCCAATGGAACAAAACTACATGATTTTTGACCAAGAGGAAAACCAAATTCTCCACAAGGCCACAACATTGTTTAAGGAAACCCCAGATAACCTACTAGATGAATGGGCACATGAAATTTTTGAGTGTGACCCATATGATAATGTAGAGATAGGAATTCATACATATTGCATCATGGGGGAAAATGCTACACTACCAAAACTTTTTAAAGTGTAGGAGAGAATTGAAAGATTGTGGTAATTATACTTTGATGGTACCTAAAGTAAGAATGGCATAAGAGCTGGTATCATGATGGTCTCCCCATAGAATAAAAAATACTTCCATGCCTTCAGACTATATTTTTATTGCATAAACAATGTTGCCAAGTATGAAGCACTAATTCAAGGCCTTCAGCTCATACAAAAGAAAGGAATAAAAGTACTACAAGCATTGGGTGATAGTGATCTAGTTATCAACCAAGTTAGAATGCAGAGCTTGACTAATATCAGCTTGATGAAATACTATAAACATAGACTATGGGATATAATAGAAGGCTTTGATGCTTTCACTATCATTTTGCTCCCAAGAGTGCAAAATGTTGATATGGATAGGCTTGTAACTATAGGTGTGTAGTATGACGTCCCACATAACCTTATGAAAGAGTCTGAATAAATTGTTAGGCTTATGGTTAGGCCGGTAGTTCCTAAAAACATAGAAAATTGGTAAGTGTTTGAAAGTGATGAGTAAATCATCAGATTCCTATAGGATGAGGTAGATTTTTGTACCATGAATTTGGCATAGTTGCAATCCCAATATTAAGATCAAGTCATCTAGTTGAAAGGAAACAAACTGCCAAGGGGTTTAATCACCCTAAAAATTATCTTTGACTATGATGACTAGTTCAAGGGAGAAGGGCACAACATGATAGCTAAGGAATATATCTCTTTGCCTATAGTCATTTCAAAAGGAAAAGTGCTTAAGGCTGGTAAAGTATGCTTTGTGTAGAAAATGGAAAGCTTCATTCAACTCAATAGGAGATATGATGACATCTTTGCATTGAGTTACAAAGATCTTAGAGGTTTTGATCCATGTATCACATAACATATAATTGAGCTAGACCCTGATGCACTAGAGGCAAAGGCTTATTAATCCAAATTTGGATCCATTAATGCATAAAGAGATCTCCAAAATAATTGAATCTAGAATAATACTTCCAATCAAACACTCCTCATGGGTCACCAAATTAGTACTAGTGTCAAATAAGAATGGGGAAATACGTCTTTGTGTGGACTTCAGGGACATGAACAAGGCTTCCCTTAAAGATCACTATCCTCTCCCATCAATGGAGTATATCTTTTAGAAAGTTGTATGTGCATAAATATTTTAATTTATATATGGTTACTTGAGCTATAACTAGATCATTGTGTAAGAGTACAACTGTTACAAAAGCACATTCACCACTAAGTAGGGCACTTTTGCATACCAGTGCATGCCATTTGGTTTGACAAATTCAGACGTGACCTTATAAAGAGACATGGATATAGAATTTAAATAAATCATCAATAATATCATCTTGGTTTACCTTGATGACATAACCATTTTCTCTAAGCATGCAAAAGATCATTTCAGTCTCTTAGAGCAGGTCCTCCAGAAATGCTGAGAGTTTGGAATTTCTCTGAACCCCTATAAGTGCATCTTCATAGTTCATGAAGGTGCCCTTATTGGGCACATTATTTCAAAAGAGGGACTTTAAATTGATCTAGAGTGATTCAAATATATCTTGTCTATTCCCCTTCCAATCCAAAATAAGAATCTATAGAGTTTCCTAGGGAGAATCAAATTTATAAGAAGGTTTGTGCCTGATTTTGCTATCCTAGTCAAGCCCCTCACTATGATGTTAAAAAATAACACTAAATTTAATTGGACATGAAATTATAGGGATAGTATTAAGGCCATCAAACATGCCATCATGCAGGTTCCCACCTTGATCAACCTAAACTACAATAGGGATTTTATCCTGTATGCATTTGGTGGAGTTGAAGGCATCTTAGCCATCCTAACGTAGTAAAATAAGGAATAACTAGAGAAACCAATTTCTTTCTTTAGCTAGGCATTAAAGGATTATGATTTTTTTTATAGTTTAATGAAAAATCATACCCTCATAGTTATGAGAGCACTGGATAAATTTAGGCATATGCTCTCCAATAATAAAATTCAACTTATTGTGGCACACATAGGTGTTAAGGAGTTCTTACTCAACAAGGATATCAATGAGAAAAGAATTGTTTATGTCATGAAAGTGATGGAGTACAATGTAGACATACATGTCACCAAGTTGGTGCAAGAGAAGGGAATTTATGAATAATTGGTTGAATTATAAAAACTAGATGATGGTGCAGTCTTAATATCACATGAGGAAAAGCATGCAAGCAAAGAATCTACAACCATTTGAGTGCAAGATATGAAAGCCTTCCTTTAGTATAATATATATCCTCCTAACCTTAATAAGGCCAAGTTCAGACATCTCTAGTTGTAATCCATTCCCTACATTCTTATATAAGATGTGCTCTTTTGAAAAGATCTCAATGGGTCCTCTTAAGGTGCATAGAACCATAACAAACAAACATAATTGTTTGAGAATTCCATGATGGCCTCACAAGAGGCCATTACTTGCCTAAGACCACTACTATGAATATTATGCAAGCTAGCTATTATTGGCCAACTCTATTCAAGGATGCATTTGCATATGTGCAAAATTATTAAAAAATGTACCTTTTTCATAGGCAAACAATGGTTGGCAACCTTTCCACTGTGCTTGATTCAAGCTAATCAACCCTTTACATAGTGGGGCCTATATTTCATAGGCATGATTAATCTACCATCAAATGATGGGCACAAGTGGATTCTCATAGCCACCAGCTATTTCATGAGGTTGATGGAAGTGGTTATTCTCAAAGAAGCTAATGAGACATCCATCCTCAACTTCTATGAGGGCATTGCAACATGATCCAGTGTTCCTACCACCATTATCTTTGATAATGCACTGTATTTCCTTATAACTAGTATTAGTGAGTGGGTTTTCAGGCATAACATCTACTTAAACTCCTCATAAAACCATTACCCTCAAGGTAATGGTCTAGCTGAGTCCATGAACAAGAAGTTGATTCACATCATAAAGAATACTCTAAAGGATAATCAATGCGCTTAGCATACTAAGCTCAAAACCACTCTTTGGGCTAATTAGATTATGCCGAAGAGAGTGTTGGGAACTCACCCTTCATGATAGTTTATGAAAGGGAATCCATGTTACCAAAATCCCTTAAATTACCTTCATTATAACTTTCACATCAATTGGAGCTACTCGAGAGTGATCCCATTGAGGTAAGATTAGTCGATCTCATAGAGATCAAGGAAACTAAAGCACAAGCTACATGTACCATATAACTCTAAAAAATGTAGACCAAGAGGGTATTTGATAAAAGGACTGGTGAGAGATATTTTTAGGTGGGAGACTTAGTGCTCAAATGGGATTCAGATAGAGAAAAATCTAGAGGACACACCAATTTTGATGCAATATGGAGTGGTCTATATACCATCACCAGTTGTAAGCCATCTAATGCCTTTCAACTTTCCAAAATGAATGGAGAAGAGATGTCTATCCCTATCAATGGGATTCACCTAAAGCACTATCTCCATTAAGTCTTATATAAATTATAGATTATGTTTTTTTCATTTCCATAAAGGCACACTTTGTGAACCCTTATTTTAAGTAGTTTCAATTCCTCCAAGTGTTTATGCATAGTGTTTTCTTAGCTTAGGTCTTTTCCATCTAAGTGCCTCCTAGTGAAATTATCAATTTTTTAGGTGAATCTCAACTCATTTTAAAGTTGAAATACATGTAGCTATTGCATTCATGATATAAATAACCAAAGGTCTCAAAGACTCTATGCCTAATGGATCACTCAAAAGCTATTGGGTTCCCACTTAGTAAGTGAGTAGCCTACAAAGGTCCTTAAAAGTGTTGACTTTATAAACCACCCCTAAATTAGTACAAGGCCTCCTAAGACCCTATATAAAATTAACATAGCTATGAAGTCCCAAGAACCTCAAGAATAAGATGTAGAGATGTTTCCCATCTGCACCCAAACTCAAGGTGGAATGCAAGCAAGGTAGCAATGATCCGTGTTAGTGAAAAGAGATCAATGCATGTCCCTGTGCATGATTTTGTTATGTGCATGTCAAAAGGTACATGAGATTTAGAGTTTAATTCCCCAAGTTTCAAAATAACTAAGTAAAAGAGAGAGCATAGTAAGCAACTATCGATCACTAAAAGTGTGCCGAAGATCTTTATCTTCATGCATGCTTTACCTTAAAATCTTCTTCATGCCTCCTTAACATAGTTTTGTGCCCATGCATAGGATCCTACATCTATGACTTTTAACTATGAAATGGGAAACCCTCCTTTCATCATTACTACATGGCACTCTAGTGCTTGCCCAAAGATAAGGAAGTTATCAATTACCCAAAATAAGTGTCAGTTCCCCGCATGTTGCATTCACACTACTTATAACCAGCAATCCTAAAGGAATATCCTAAGAGATTATCAAAGCACCAAATTTTAGGAGGTAGATAGATATAATGAAGGCCATTGAAGGTAGTTGAGAGGAGCTTGAGGCACTGACAAAACAATTTAATGTAAAATCAACTACCTAATATCAGGACCTGAGTACATGTTATCCTCTGACACTGACAAGGAAATCTTCCATTCTCTAATGCACATGGAATAAGAAGTGATCCTAATATGATCTCCAAGTCTTATTTATTATAAAAACTTTAAGATCCATGGCCATGATTTTTTAATGAATTAAATGCTTCACCCATCACCCAAGTGGTGCATTTATTGTAAAACTATAAAAGGGGGACACATTATAACAACTTTAAGATGATAAAATTTCCCTCTATGAGTACTTATATATGTAAAATATTGGTTATTTCACTATAAAATGGGGACACATTATAACAACTTTAAGATGATAAAATTTCCCTCTGTGAGTACTTATATTAGCTAGACCTTGTAAATTAATGAGAATTAAGTTCACCTATTTTCATTCTTTAGATGATTTATGTGTTATCTTGTGTTTTTTGATTCTTGTCTATGGATAATGTTCATCCCTTTCATTTTTCATTCATCCCTTGCACCTCCTCATTGAAATTGTAGATTACTTACAAATTGTATCTTGTGCACACCAGGGTCTGCATAGTCTTTGACTATGGATAACCTTCATCCCTCTCAACACTACATTGTGTTCCCATCCTATATGCAAAACATTCATGAAAGTAGAGTGACTTGGTGAAAATTGTGTGACATTATCTTATTCTCAAGGGTTTGCACTATATCTGTGGTATTAGGAGAACTTGCTCTATTTTGGGTGCATTACCTTTCCATTTCCATCACTCTCTTACCTTTTCCCTCCCTTTTCCCTCAAAGTTATTAGGTCTAGGCTAGCAATAGGTTACCTTTCTACTCTCTAGATTTGTGCACTAGTCTTAAACCAGATGCACGTAGAATAGAAGGAACCAACCTAATCTGGAGACTCATCCTAAAGATCACAAGGGTTACACACCTTGGGGACATTTCCATCATTATGGTAAGACAATTGATGCTCACATGCATAGCTATGGGAAAATAATTTTGTACCTAGCACCTTAGCCTCTTACACCTTATACAAGGTCTTCATTCTCTATGACCCATCGTAAAGCTACTCTACACCATAGAGAATCCATGAGTGTATGTTTTGAATGATGAAATAACCTATAAGGTTTATAAAATATATGACTTGAATTAGAGTTAGACCTTTTTAATCTTGATGGTGGATCCAATGTATAAAAATTCAAATGAATTCAATGATTAAGCATTGTGGGCCCTTTTTATAACACCATTTTAAATATTTTGATGTGGGTTATATGCACATAAAACATCCTTAAGGTTATAATACCATCTCAATTTTAGGATCAATGAAAAATCACTTCAAGGCATGGATTTTAAGTATTTAGTTTTATAAATAGCCATGTGGTTGAATAGTGTTAAAGTGTAGTGGTTTTTACCTTGGATGGTTTAGATATGAGTTAAGTATAACATCTAGCCTAAATATTATAATATATAATCTATAGTGGATTGATCTAAACTAAGGTGGATATGATAAAAAAATACAAAAAGAAATAAGGGAAGGGCAAAGAAAAAGGGGATCTATAATTCATATTGAAGAATAAAACCTTCCAAGTTGATTGACTATACTAAATTGAGCACGTCACTAACTAATGCTTGTTATAAGTTAGATATAAACATAGGTCAAAACAAAAAAATGGATTAATTGGAGGAAATAATTTTTAAAATAACCTAATAATCATAATCAATGATATTTTCACTACAAAATTTCTAAGCATGATCATATCTTAATTTTTTTGTAAAAATATGATATATAATCATAAGTCTGATTAGAATAACATAAATTTTAATATAACCATTAAAATAAAATACATTCACAAGATTCATATGATAATATCAACATAATATAAATTACTCAAGTAAAACACAAAAATTTGGAGAAGAAAACAAACCATCGCAAACTTATGAATAGTTATAAAACTTTATTGCTTGCATTACTTTGCCAAAATTTATCCTCTCTTTAAAATGAATAAGATTCACGTGCAAATAGATTTGGATGGGAACAACCTCATCTAAAAAATTCATTAGATGTCTATAAATTTTATTAATAAAATAAGTCTTAATTTAACTCAAAGGATTTACATGTAAAAAAAAATTCTTGATAAACAAGAAAATATATAAATATAATGCCAAAATTAGAGAAAAGCTAGTTTATAATGCATGAGTATTAGTGGTGGTGATAACTAGACTTGAACTAGTTGAGAATCTAGTTAAAACCATTTGAGGTTGAACTCAAAATAATGATCACTAATGTAGTGTAAGCTTAATTTCAAGAACACTCACTTATAATGAAGATACATATGTAGATTAAATTTTCATGGCTGAAACAAAGGATGAAATGATAGTTGTCACTGGAGTGGGACCTGATGATGCATGCAAAGGAACTAAAGCAAAATCTAATTTGAGAGTAAACAACACCAAATGAATTGCATATCAATGTGTATGCTAGAGTAGAATATAAGGTTATCAATGGTTGATCCAATGATGATTGAGATCCTACTTGGTTAGCCAACTAATTATAATTTGTTTTATTCCTCTTTTATGTTGTCAAGCATGTTTTGATATCTACATCAATGACCTCAAAGCTAATAATGCACACTTTGAATAATGTATGGATTTTTACCTAAAAATTACAGTTAAACTTAGTGAATCTTTGGAATCCTCATTAATTTCTATATTTGATCCATATTTTCTTTGGAAAATGTAATCAAGTGAATGATTTGATCACTGCTTTCATGATAACTATCATATATCCTTGTTTTGAATTTTTTTATGAATATTGGAGTTGGGTGTTGAAAATGGATGACTTATAACTTGTCCAAGTGGTTTGATTAAAGTGTATATGAACATATATCCCCATAATTCAAATGTTTTCCTCTTTTAGGTTATTGGTTGGCTAACCAACTCTTTCATTTGGTTGTGCCATTCTATGAGATCATCCCTTTTGATAATTTATATCCTTAAATGGCTAAAAATTAATCTCAAGATACTATTTATCTCTCACTATCTTGACAATGTTATACAATTTGGCATTTAAAAGCCTTAAGGACTCATTTAAATTCACTACATTTCCCCATTATGACTGAGATTTAGCCCTAGTTGTGTATAGAATGTAAGCTATCATGAAGAGACTAGGTTATACTTTGTAATTTTTCCACAATACTTTTTGGTGCCTCCACTATGGTTGTAACTCAATTTTCCTACTATATTTTTTCAACCCTTGGAATATTATTTTAAGGACCCCACTAGTATCATCCATTACATAAATTAGGTCATCTTTGGATTCATCATGTTCCCCAAGTGTTCTCTTCCTCTTCTTAGGCAAGGGTGAATATTATTCCTCTATTATGAATTTAATATATTTATCTCCACTTAAAATTTTTCTTTTTTTTACCCTTTTCATTTGATTGGATGTTTATAAAAATTCTAAGGTAAACTTGGGTTATTCAACAATATCCTAATTTTATCTAGATATTTTTTTTGTTTATAATAGTTTCATCCATGACACTCTAAAAATTAGTCTAGAATGGAAAGTAGGTTAAAAATATGAAATGTCAATGGATAAGGTGGATTTTGGAGGTGGCATGAGTATTGAGGGATCAAGTGTAGTGGGTGTGATAGGAGATGCAGGGAATAGATGTGTAGGTAACTTTGGGATGACCATCATCTCTCTAGACACCCTAGTCTAAGTTGGGATCTTAGTTATATATTTAATGGAATTTTGAGAGTCCTTAATGATGGTGACCACATAGTATTTTTTAAAGTTATTAGAGGCATGGGTAATCCCAATTGGTTCGAACCATGGCTCTGAAGTGGATAAGTGGAAAAAATAGACTGAGAAACCAAGTCTTCAAATCTTGGGCTTTGAAAAAATAAGGACAAAACACATGTGGAATTGTGTGTGTGGTATAAAAAATAGTTGAAAAATCAATGGGATTATTAATGGCAACATTTATTGGAGTCTATGGAGATTTTCAAATTGAAATGAATGTAGTATTAGTAGTGTCAATGTAAATTAGAGTTATAGAAGTGGAAATGGGAGCAACAACTATGGAAACATTAGCCAAATAATTATATTGATCATAGAAACAATAGGAATAATGGTAGTATCAAAATTAATTGAGGGAAAAATAGTATAAATAATAGGATCTCAATTGAAACAACTAAAGTGGAAATAATTGAAGTGACTTGTGTGTCAAAAAAAATAAAAGGGGAACCATTGTGAGTTATAATAATGTCAACAAAATAGACCTTAATAAAGTCCTATTGGCTTGTTTCTTCATTAAAAATAGGACCTTAGTCTCCTACATCTATTTTTTCTTCCATTGGAACAAAGATACTAGGAGAACTAGGGATAATGACCTCAAAACTTACCTACCCAAAGAACTTTTCAAAGAGATCATATACATGTTCCTTTTCCAGGTCCTCCTTTGTAGATTCATCTTCCAAGTCTAAATAAGTGAATTTTATTGATGACCTTGGTGTGGTGACATTTATAATAATGTGACTTTTGGATATTTCAAGGTACTAGGAAGAGATCTCCTAATATGAGAAAACATATGAGGCCCTATTTCAATATGCACAAAAGGAGGAGTAGGTGGATGAATCATCACTTGTAATGAACCAAACTGGTCCAAAACTGTAGGTTTGGAAAAGAAAAATGTGACCTTTAGAATCAAGGGAGATCCACCCATGTATATAGTATAAGTTTTTTGTTTTTTATTTCTTTGTTGGGGTAATATTTTGAGTATTCTACCTTTCAATTATTCATTAGTTTCCTCTAAAGACTTTTCTCTCTCAATTTGCTCCATTTTATCTTGGCTTAACCTTCTAATACAAGGATCACATTGAATTATTTGTGAAATTTCCATGGTCATTTGTGAATCTCTCATTCTTCTCTAAACCTAGGTGTCATCATCAATATTAGGAAAAATATTGTTGTGTTCATATTTCCTATGGAAGTAGGTGGCTCTAATTCTTCTTTGGAAGCTTTGTATATGTTGAACCACTCTACCCCTAGGATTCCAAGGTTTGTATTATACCAATTTTAAATCAAAATAGGGTATACTATGAGAAAATTTGGCCAATTGTCTCCATTTCTCAAATTGTTGTCTTCCAATGCTAAGTGAACTTTTGTGCATAACTCCCAATTTAAGGCTTTTTAAGTTTTTATCAATGCTTCAAGATAGTTAATATGTTATCTCATGTTTTCCCAATGTTTTGGGGACCACTCTTGGTAAGTAAAAATTTTCAACCAATGTGCCTTATATCCTAATGATTGTGTGGTCTAGATAGTACCAATAATCTCGAATTAACTTGAGTGACCTTTTAATTTCATTTGAGAGTCTTGACATTGGTTTTGAACTGACAACTCTATAGACCATAGGGTAAAATATGTCTATAATTTATTGTAGATTATTCCTAAAATTATGAATGTATAACATAAAATAATCTTCACATGTCCTCTCATCTCTTGAAGGTTACCATAAAGATACACCCAAAGGGGTCACTATATCACATACCACATCTAAAAAATATGACATGCAAAAATTACCATTTAGTATGTTTTAAACAATTTTTTGTTGTTTAAAGTTGAATATATTTACTCCCCCAAGTGTAGGGATATCCTTATATTTTAAGGTAATATATAAAATGGGAACCCAGATCTCATTAACGTAAGTAATGGAGGGATCTCCGTGAATTCTATTTATAGACACTCCAATTTTGTCACTTCCATGTCAAAATTTAAAAATGGAATGACTTCCCACAATTTCACACAATCTTGTTTAACATCATTTTTTCATATAATATACGTATTCGAATTCATCTCATGGCATATCTAGGTGAACTAATTCACCATCTTAGCTATATTCAATTATCATTCTTTGATTGAATTCTTTGTTCTGATTAATTCAATGAGTTCCCCTTCTCTGGTAAATTAATTCCATTAATTCCCCTCTCTAAATCATTCTTATAATTATATTTCTATTTCAAATAGAATTATAATTATCTTGCAATTAATAAATTTCTATTTTTACCTCCAAGTGGGCATCTTTATGCAAAGAAATTATCTTGAGATATTGTAGAATATTCTTGTTTGAGATAATGAAACTGATAAGTGAATTAATGTACAAGATTATTCTTTACCCTTCATCTTTGAGTCAAGATGAAGGGCTCACAATGCATATTGTGATATATTTTAGAAGTATTCTCAACCCTTCATCTTGGAAACAAGATGAAAGGTCCATATGGTTGATCCATGTTCTTTATTTGGAATGATTCTCCTCCCTTCATATTGGAAATAAGATGAAGGGTTTAAATGCACTCTCACAAAGATATTTTGAGGATATTCCTCCAAAATTCATCTTGGAAATAAGATGAAGGGTTTAAATGCACTCTCACAAAGATATTTTGAGGAGAAACCTCTAAAATTCATCTTGGAAATAAGATGAAAGGATTATATTAATTCTCATGTGATATTTTCAAAAATCATCATTCACCCTTCATCTTGATTAAAATGAAGGGCTCACATCATTGATCCATGTGCAGATCTATATACACTCTTGAGGATTCTCTTACCACCATTCATCTTGATTTCAAGATAATGGGTATTCCATGATCCATATTTTTTATAAATAGATCCATTTGCATTATAATTGAACATGTTCAATAGTTATAACAAAGCTTTGATGTTTTATCAAGCTAACTTGCTCATCAACCTTCTTCTTATGATCAATTCAATAATGTCCATAGATTTTATGGAGATGTCCTCATGTAGTTGGCTTGATACAGACCATCTAAAGCTACATCTGAGCTAAATCTCAAAAAATATGAGTTATAATGAAGGTTTACATCATGTTTGTTTTAATATTTAAGCATTGTTATCTCATTGTTTGTTTTGCTCATGAAGTCTTAGGTGTATATTTTCATATTTGTGATTTATTTGCTTGTGTTTTACAACTTAGTGAAAATATTGAGAATTTTGCACTCTAATTATACACTATTTAACATGGCCATTGTGATTCAAACCCCTAGTTTTAATTTTAAGGTGGGAATAGTGTTGATCTTCCTCTTTTTGAAAAAATTAACATGGTCAATTACAAAAAATTTCAATGTGCCTCTAAACTTGTTATTATTAAACCATTCATTACAACTTATTTATTATATATTGTGTTTGGTTTAAGCATTTTTTGATATTTTTCAAAGGCAACCCCAACTATATAGGCTACTAGTACTTGGTTATTTTTTCTATAAAAGATATCATCTATGCACATATTAATAGTTAAAAAAATATAGATAACATCTCTACATGGGAATACATTTGATTTGGTTTCCACCTAATAAAGTCCAAAATTTTTGATGGAAAAATAATTCATTTATATATTCCCTTTGTTAGAGAGATATGTTGTCCATATCACTATATGGTCGAGTTACTTTGACCTCTTCATAGATAGATGAGTAGTGAGATAATCCATATCCTAGAGAATTTGAATCAAACTCAATATCCTTAAATTATTCTTAGGTTATGAAATAAAATAGAGAAAGACCAAGGATTTGGTCTCCAATTACCATTGTAATTAATAATATTTGGACAAAGTTTTCTTATGAAACAATAGTTGTAAACATTGAAAACCTAAAAAATAAAGTATACTCTTTCTTTTTATATATTATTCACTACGATAGATTATGTTTTATAGTAGGATTATCTCCTTAATAAAAGGATTCAAATATAATCACAAATCCATTAAACCTTATATACCCTAACAACTCCTAAAGACTCTCCCACAAGCCTATCTTCATGTGAATTATTATCAACTCATTATTCTCACACAAATACATATTTATACTAACATCACAATATAATTACCCACAAGTTATTAATACCAAGTATTTTATTAGAATTCCACCTTAGTGTGAGTATATACAAATCCAACAATATATCTCTTTACCTTCATGAAGGTGTATATGTGAGCCTAATTTCATGGGATCATTCCTATTCCCTGGGTTCCCAAATTTTGAATCCTTCATATTCCTAGATCTCAAAATTATCTAGACAATCATATCGAAATGGATGCCAAGATATCTTGATAAAGTGAATGCATAGGTTTGTGATAGGTATGAGTCAAGAATGTACACAACACAATATCTACAATAAAATGAAATCACATACATGAAAATATTTCATAAACAAGATAAGAGACAAAAGTAATTTTCCATAAAATAATATTTCACCAAGAGAGAAGTACAAATAGGAGTGCATGAGTAATTCTTCCTCAGAAAGATGATTAGAGAGCTAATAATATAAGAGAACTCCCATACCCAAAATAAATAACCAAGGGAGTTACTTCTTATTCATTTGATCAAAATGTAACTGTAAGTACACCTCAGCAAGCTTATCCATGAAAGTAGGAAAAATCCAAGTGAGGGAAAAAAATCCATAATAAATAAATATGGGAGAAAATAAAAACCCTAATTTAACACCCCCCATAAGCATAACTTAGGTGGGTAGTGTAAAAAAATGGGTCCTAGTAACTAGGCCCGATCAGGTATCCAATACAAAGAAATATCCCATAAAGTAGATAAAGGAAGAAAACCCATAGGAAAAACTCCACCAAAAAGAGAGACATAGAAGAATTAAAGAGGCTAGAGTCCTCCCCCTCTAAATATGATGCTGTTATTGATATAGACTATACCCCAAAAAGAGATCATAGATGAATAAACTTACTCTCAATGAAGGGTTTGGTAAGGATATCTACAACAGATCTAAATACAAGAAAAATTTCAAGTCGATAAGTTGACTATGAATAAGCTCATAAATGAAATTCATATGAATTTCAATGTGTTTTGTCCATTTGTGTTGAACCAAATTCATGCATACCTATATAGTAATCTAGTTGTCACAATAGATGATGGTGGGATACCTGAAAGGAATGCCAAACTCAAATATATTCCCCTGAATTCAAATAGACTTAGTAACTATGTTAACAACTCCCTTGTACTCTACCTCTGTGGATGATATAGCAATAACATTTTGTTTCTTGTTAGACCAAATGATAGGACTAAAACCCAAAGAAAATTTGTAACTTGAAGTGGACTTGTCATTTTAAGTATCACCAACCCAATCCGAATCTATAAAACCAACCAAGTATACCTCTATGCCAAATATGTACTAAATCTCAAATCTATAAGATCCCTAAATGTAGTGGAATATCAGCTTATATGCTTTCTAGTGTAGCTCATGGGGATCCTACATGAATCATGAAATAATTACTAAAACATATGAAATATTAGACCTATTATGAGTCAGATAAATGAGGCTTTTAAAAATTTATTGATACCAAGTGGCATCAACCAAAGGTGTATAAAAATCAGCCTCAAGTTTGACTCCTAATAAAAATGGATTTGGAGATGGCTTATAATCACCCATGTGAAATTGAGCCTAAATATTGAGAGCATTCTTGGGCTTTGTAAGTGAAATTCCTAAATCAAACTATGAAATATCAATGCCAAGGAAGTAATGTAGAATACCCAAGTTATTCATGTCAAACATATTAGGTAGAGATGTCTTCACCACTAAAATAGTTGATAAGGAATGTTAGGTTGTGGAGCTAAAAGATTCACCAGGATGCAAACAGGAGAAGTTATGGAGGTTGCAGGAAGTGTTGCAAAGTGTCACAGACACCGGCGTCGGCAAGGACAACCGATGATGGCAAGAGGGAGACAGGAAGGCAATCAACGTCGGTCATAAATCGGCCGGCGTCGGCACCCCCAGGCAGCCAGGGACCGACGTCGGTCACCTGTGGTTCGAGCTGCGAGTATGTTACGGGCAGTTGGTTGACGAACCAAGTGTTTGCATGTTTAGAGCTATTCTTAGACTGAGAGCTACGGATTTAATTATTGTATTATTGTCTAATTATTGTTTGGATGAGATCTATATATGGACTCATGATTGTATTGTAAAAGTGTGCTAGAAAGCCAGAGAGCTTTTAGAGAGAGCTAGTGTAGCTCCTCCTAGTTCCAAAGGGTGCTGAGTGTGTATGATCAGGGAGAGTTGCAAGGTCTGCAAGGTCAAGGAGCTGATCCACTGGAGTACTGGTTGAAGAATCATAAGGACTTGGTGAGGCAAGGACAAGGGTTCTTCAGGGGTGTAGAGATGTCTACATGGTGAGTAAGGTCTAGTGATTTGCAGGTAGCAGAGAGCAGGGGATCTACTTGGAGTATGGTTATGTACTTGGTGAACTGGTAGCGTGTTACTAACTGGTTGGAGAGGTGAACATCAATTCTATATTGGAGTTGATTGTTGGGACCGAGAGAGAGAGGGAAGAAGGTCTTGAGGTGTGGCGAACCTTTGAGGTGGAGGTCTTCTATGTATATAATACAATTGTGTATTGTCTCTTAATTCCTGTGTTGTTTCATATTTCTAGTTACTTATTGATTCTGGTATAATTCCATGTTTAGTTGCTAATACAAGAAGTAATCACATGTGTTCTAATTGGTAGAGCAAGATCCTGACTAAAGAGGGATAGGAGCATGTTTATTGTTCTGGGGGTTTCCCTGACACGTGGTATCAGAGCCTGGTTGTTGGCTCATAGCTTGATACCACTGACACATGGTATCAGAGCTTTTGGTTGGGTTACTAACAGGTGGTTTCAGATCTGGTAGTGTTTGTTGATTACAGGTTGCTCACAGGGGTTTTTGATTGAGTGGGAGTATAGCAATGGCAGAAGGAAGTAAGCTACGAATGGAGAAACTGAATAGCACGAATGGTCTGATTGATGGAAAGAAAGAGCAGAGAAAAATATATTATTGGTTGGTAGCAGATCAGCATGAAGGAATTGAAGATGCAGATGTTGCAGGTGTTGCTTTGGGAGGTTTCTTGGATAAAGTTGAATCTTGGATAACAGATTATGTTGCCTCTTTCCATGCAGCCCCAGGTTTAGGAGCTGGAGAGCCTTGTCAGATTATTGACAAAGGGGAAGTGAAGCTGAAATTGAATATGGACGACACACAGTGGTTGAAGGAAGTCATGCAGGTACCAGTCTTGGAGATGGGTCTAATTTATTTAGGAAATTTTGGTGATGGGAGATGTACTGTAACTCTCACAGCGGATTCACTTGAATTAGATGGTGGTAAGAAAGTAGGTATCCTTCATCTATCTACTTATATTACTGATTCACTTTCTATTACAGAGATGTGGCTTTGTAGGCTTGGTTACATATGTAGAAGGAGAATGCAGGTTCTGAAGTGAAAGACAGATGTTTTTGACAAGCTAAAGAACTGGAAAGCCTTGGTGTTCATGGAGGAGATGACGGACAGAGATCAGGTGAGAGAACTAATTTATTCTGAGCAGAGCAAGGTTGATTTGATTAGGACTTTGATCCATGGAGAGCTCATGGGTAAAAAGTTGTCACTTACAGACGGACACAGGTACCGGCATCGGTCACACAGTAACTGATGTCGGCAACAAGAAGACCGACGTTGGCCATAAGGGAACCGACGTCGGCAGAAGGGATACCGGTGTCGGCCAGGGAGACGACGTCGACAGTCAGGGTCAGTGCAGGGAACTGACATCGGTCGAGAGCAGACTGGGAGATGGCTGTTATCGGTCACTGGAACGGATATTGGGCAGACAGCAAGTCTAAAACGCTCATGTGGAGGTCAGAAGGGTAAGTGAACCTCATATTCATTGTTCACCTTTTTTATATTGCTTACTGATGGTCAAGAACTAGGAGGATGTGAAGAAGCAATGCAGGTAGAGTCCAGATACAGTGGGAACTTGGCATGGATGAGGAGTGAGTCCTTGGAGAAGAACCAAACAGGTATTTTTTGGTAGAGTTGTTAGCTGGAAGAAAGCACTGAGAGAGATGGATTCCCATTTTAAAGAAGAGAGTGGATGGATACATGAGACAGAAGGCCAAGGCATATGGTCTTGAAGAAGCTGCAGGATAGTAGTACAGGTTTTGACAAGTGGATGACTAAGCATGGCTTCAATCAATGTCAATGTAACTATCGTGTTGTTTTTTATTCTTATCGGGTGGATGATGAGTCGCGACATTATCTAGTTACTGTATGTGGATGGTTTGCTAGCAGGTTTTGTACATACAGGGATTTGCTGAGCTAAAAGGTAAGGTTAATTCAGAGGTGTGTCATGAAGAATTTGGAGCAGCGAAATTCTTTGGCATAAGAGACATGGAGATTTTATCCCCAGTGGGAGCTGATGTGAAGACGGTGTTGGCGAGGTTCATTATGTAGGATGCAGAATCGATAAGCACACCAAGGGCTGGACAGTTCAAGCTTAGCTTGAAATAGGGTTTGAAATCACATGAGATCTATTGTAGATCTGAGTTTTCCCAATTCAGTGGGGGTTGTCGGAAAGTATAGAGCCAATTCAGGGAAGGAGTAATGGAGGGCAGTTTAGTGGGACTAGCAGCAGGGATTCTTGTTATGCAGGGTCAAGTTCTTTACTACATGGATGTGTAGGTTCGAATGTGGCAGGTTACTTGAATGACAGGTATAACATCACAGGTTGTGTGGTGGGTGGTCTTCAAGATTCATCTTGAAGAGGGATACAAACCAGGAAATAAATTAGACAGGCTACAGATACAGGTACAGGTGCAGCTGTTTATCTCCAAGTGGGAGATTGTTAGGTTGTGGAGCTAAAAGCTTCACTAGGATGCAAACAAGAGAAGTTATGGAGGTTGCAGGAAGTGTTGCGAAGTGTCACAAACATCGGCGTCGGCAAGGACAACTGATGACGGCAGGAGGGAGATAGGAAGGCAACCGACGTCGGTCATAAATCAGCCGGCGTCGGCACCCCCAGGCAGCCAGGGACCGACGTCGGTCACCTGTGGTTCGAGCTGCGAGTATGTTACGGGCAGTTGGTTGACGAACCAAGTGTTTGCATGTTTAGAGCTATTCTTAGACTGAGAGCTGTAGATTTAATTATTGTATTATTGTCTAATTATTGTTTAGATGATATATATATATATGGACTCATGATTGTATTGTAAAAGTGTGCTAGAAAGCCAGAGAGCTTTTAGAGAGAGCTAGTGTAGCTCCTCCTAGTTCCAAAGGGTGCTGAGTGTGTATGATCAGGGAGAGTTGCAAGGTCTGCAAGGTCAAGGAGCTGATCCACTGGAGTACTGGTTGAAGAATCATAAGGACTTGGTGAGGCAAGGACAAGGGTTCTTCAGGGGTGTAGAGATGTCTACATGGTGAGTAAGGTCTAGTGATTTGCAGGTAGCAGAGAGCAGGGGATCTACTTAGAGTACGGTTGTGTACTTGGTGAACTGGTAGCGTGTTACTAACTAGTTGGAGACGTGAACATCAATTCTGTATTGGAGTTGATTGTTGGGACCGAGAGAGAGAGTGAAGAAGGTCTTGAGGTGTGGCGAACCTTTGAGGTGGAGGAAGAAGTGGCATCTTCCTTATTGTATATTCTTCTATGTATATAATACAATTATGTATTGTCTCTTAATTCCTGTGTTGTTTCATATTTCTAGTTACTTATTGATTCTGGTATAATTCTGTGTTTAGTTGCTAATACAAGAAGTAATCACATGTGTTCTAATTGGTAGAGCAAGATCCTGACTAAAGAGGGATAGGAGCATGTTTATTGTTCTGGGGGTTTCCCTGACACGGAACTCCTGGTGATCAAAAGATCATCAATATAAAAGACCAATATCATTAAAGAATCATCCTTCCATAAAAAGTATACATTGGGGTCTAAATGACACTTGGTGAAACCTGAAGTAAGGAGGAAGGAATCCATCTTGGCATACCAATCCCAAGGGACATGTTTGAGGCCATAGATGTATTTCCTAAATCTTTAAACTAATAATAAATATTGAATAAACCTAAGTGGTTTTTATATATATATCTCCTCCTTAAGGTCTATATGAAGAAACACACTTTTCACATCCATCTGGAGCACATCCCAACCATGTATTGTGGCTATAGCTAGTGTGAGTCAGATCAAAGTCATCTTTATAATAGGTGAAATGGTCTTTGAGTTGTCAATGTTTACTACCTTTGAAAAACCCTTGGTAACCAATCATGCCTTGTACTTATCAACTGACCCTTCTTCTACAAACATGGTCCAATATATCCACCTACAATGAACCATATTACTTCCCTTAGAAAGTGAAGTCAAATCCCAAGTTTGATTTTTGATTAAGAAAGAATATTCTTCTTGCATAGTACTATCCCACTTAGGTGTGCCTAAATCCTCTCAAAATGTATATGAATCCAAAAATAAAGTAAATAAATCATGTGTACCACTCTGATAATCTAACCAAGTACATATATCATCTACTAGATCCCCTACCCAAGTACTTTCACTCTAAAGTGTCTTCTTGTCCCAAAGGGGCATGGATGTGGGTGAGTTAGGTACTGACTCCTCATCCTTTGAAACATGACTAGATGTGGATGTAGAATACTTCTCATCACTTACCTCATTTTCATAATTGGAAGAAGATGAAGACCTTATCTTAGGAACCTACTCTAGATGATTTGATTTGGAATAAGAATCATCAAGTCTAAGTGAATCCAATAAAATAAAAGAAGTGTCAAGTTTTGAGTCTTTATAACTCTCCTAAAAGTGAACACTTATATGTATAAACAACTCATGTGTGGTTGGATTTATAAGGATATACCCTTGACACCATTTGGATAACCTACAAAGATGCAAGGCTTGGACTAAGGTTCCATAGATTGTGTATCTTATTTGGTATACATGACATAACTAGAGATCTAAAAACCCTAAGGTGCTCAACATCAAGTTTCATTCCATACCAAGATTCAAAGGGTGTTATGTCTTTCAAGTTTTTTGAGGAACCTTGTTATGAATATAACAAGCAAAATTAATGGCTTCAGTCTAATACTGAGGTTCTAAAGACTTAGAGTGAATCATGCAACTAGCCATCTCTTTTAAGGACCTATTCTTGAATTCTGAAACTCCATTCTATGAAGGACTATAAGTGATTTCCCATTGTAAATCAATCCCTTCTATGGTGAAAAACTACTCAAATTTGTTACTGACATATTCACCTTCATTTTTAGTTTGAATAACCTTGATGGATTTCTCAGATTATTTCTCAATAAGTACCTTGAAGTATTGAAAATGTTCAAACACTCTAGACTTTTTCCCAAGAAAGTAAACCCATGTATATCTTGATAAATCATCAATAAAATTGATAATGTACTTATCTCTTTTAAAAGATAGACTAGGAAAAGGCCCATATACATCTTTTTGTACTAACTCCAATGCTTGTGAATCCCTCCAAACATTGCCTTTATCAAATTTTGCTTCAGGATGATTTCTAAGAGAGCAACCCTAACAAGTCCCTTAAAAAATTGGACTTCAGGTAAGCCTCTGACCATCTCATTTTGGCTAAGTTGTTCAAGTTAGTGGTAGTTAAAGTGGAAAAATTGTTCATACCATAATTTGCTAAATCCATCTAAATGAGTTAGCAATGATGTTAGGAAAGAATCAAGTGCAAAATGTGAGCTGTATAACCTATCTAAGTGATCTTCCCTTCCCAGTGACATTGGAGAATCACTATACAACTCCCTGATGATAACTGAATCTAGTAAAAACTCAACACTCATGCCTTCATTGATATTAGTGATTTGATACACTGATAAGAGACTGGTTGAAAGAGAAGGGACACTTATAACATTATTTAATGTTCCTCCTTCCATATTAACAAACCCTCTCCCTAAAATAGGTACAAAAATTTCATCAACTAAACTGATAGAAGACATGTTACAAGGCTCTAAATAAGAAAAATCAACTAGTGAAGAGCCCATGTTGTGAGAAGCACCCAATTCAATAACCCATGAAGATGTCAAAGTTGTAACTGCTACAAGATCCTTACCCTTTTATTTCTCTTTCTCCTTAATCTTTCCTTATTATAATCTTGGGTAGATAAGCTCTACTTAATGGACTCAAGAACACCTATGCTATTCTTTTCTACAAGATGAGTTAGGTGACTATTTACTTCTTCATGCACTTGATTTCATCATTCCCATTTTTCTTATAATAGTCACACTTAACCTTCTCTTTCTTAGGTTTTCCATTAGAAGAGGAGGCTTTAGTGTTGGTTTTGGTAGAGGTTGATTCTTTTTTCTTCTTTTGATCTTTATTATTATTATTCTTCTCTTTGTTTGAAGTCTTTGTTTTCCCATTCCTAGCAATTAGGGCTTGAGGTTTTATGGACTTCAATGTGCCCATATGGATCAAATTATCTTTCTCTCTAGTTAAGTCAACAATGAAATCATTTAAAGAGGGAATTTTTCATGCAATGCCCAAAGCACTTTTAGTGGCACAAAAAGTAGAGACAAAGACTGAATAGTTAGGACCTAGTTTAGAGAGTATATAAAGAACAAGTTGGTCATCTTCTTTATTTATTCCACATTATTTCAACTAAAATCTCAAGGACTTGAAATTAGTGAATAAATCCTAAAGGGTGCCATATTTTCAATGACTTAGGCTAATGAGTTCATTCTCAAGATCATGACCTCTCATCACATCTTGTTCCCCAAATAGTTTACCCAAAATGGTCCATACATCATGAGGTGATTTGGTATGCTCTAAGTGAAATAAGAGATTAGGTACTATAGAAAGACATAATAACCTATAGGTTTCATCACTATAGTTATACCACTTAACTATAGTTACATCTATACTAGGTTTAGTTTCATTAACCATGTTTATCATATACAAACCATTACTCCTTAGACTGATTGTCATCTTGATTTTCCATTCATGATAGTTAAAGGGAGTTAGTGGGTTGATTAAATTTGAATCCATTAATGTAGAAATGAGTTGTATTAGTATTGAAAGTTGAAGTTATTATAGAGATGAAAGTGCAAGTAGAATGTAAAGAGTGACCCAAAAAAACATAGTACACCCCCTAGACTATGAAATGATGAACCCATCTAAATTTTTCAAATGCATGCTCAAAAGATGTCAAACCCAGTCGATAATGCATCTTGAGCAATCAATTCAATGATTCAAAATAAAATACTTTTCAAACAAAATAGGATGTTGAACATAGTCGGTAATGCATCCAAGGAAGAAAATACAATGTGAACAAGTGAAAAAATGAATAACACTTTATTTTTAAATATTTCCCACAATATATTATTTTATAAAAAACAATAAAAAATCTCCACTAATAATGTTAAACCTGACCAATCCTCTTGTGCATTAAAATAAAATTAGACCATTTGACCTTGTTTTAAATCAATCTATTAACAAAAGAATTTAATAAGATAAAAATATTAGGGCAAACTTGATTAGACTTAGCTTCTTTTGGAAGAAACTTTCAACACTTTGAAACTATAAGTCTTTTGTGTTACTTCTTAACTAACTCATGTGCATGGAATAGTAGTTCTGACTAGTCAGCAATGAGAGTAGTCTTAACAAGTGAAAATGTTGTATCCAAGAGCCATCTAGAAGAAATTAAAAACTAGGGTTGAACACATAGAACCAACTGAGGCTAAGCATAGGCTGATACCAAATAGAGGAGACCAGACCCGAAGTTGTATGGAGGTAGGTAGGTTATTTTGTATAAAAATGAACCAAGGAACATAAAATATCTAGTCATAAATAAACTATAGAAACTACAGTAATGGATGTCAATAAACTATTTTTGCAAAAAATTACTCCACCAAAGATGAAAAACTCCCGCAAATGGATTGTGAAAACTAGATTTTATTTGTGAATAATAAATCTCATGATTTAAAATTAAATTAATAAAAATAAAAAAAATAGATAATTAAATACTAGAGTGGATCTGATACCATATTGGAGTATATGCTAAGATCTTTAGATCAAGTGAATGCATAGGTTTGTGATAAGCATGAGTCAAGCATGTACATAACACAATAGCTGTAAGAAAATGAAACCACATACATGAGAATATTGCATAAACAAGATATGAGATAAAACTAATCTTCCATAGAATAAAAACTCACCAATAGAGATGTACAAATTGGAGTGCATGAGTAACTCCTGCCAAGAAAGGCAATCAGAGAGCCAATAATAGAAGAGTAACTCCCATACCCAAAATTATTAGTCAATGGAGTTACTTCCTATTCACCCAATAAAAATATAACTCCAAGTACACCTAAGCAAGATTATCCATAAAATTATGAAAACTCCAAGTGAGAGAAAAAATCCCATAATAAATCAGTATGAGAAAAAATAAAACCCCTACTCTAACAAACCATCCATCTTGAGTTTACCTAAAAATCTTCTTTCGCTCTCAAATATTGTGCGTATTGTGAATATGAATCTTTTAAAATGTTGTTGTAGGGGTATTTTTAAAAAAAATTGAAACATGAAAACATTAAAAATGAAAAACATGAACAAACATGTCACTATTGCATAAGGCAGCCCTATCACTAGCAGTTGACGAGAGGATGTTGAAAGTCTTCCTACCTATGTTGCCTCCATCCTCCTGTAAATTGATATTTACTTAAATTTATCTTTGAATATCAATTTTATAATGACCTCTTATTCCCCCATCACCCCGACCACTTATAGGGGTTTATTTTAAAAATAATGGAAACATGAAAACACTGAAAAGGAAAAACATGAACAAACATGCCACTAATACATAAGGCAACCCTATCGCTAGCAGTTGATGAGAGGATGTTGAAGTTCCTCCTACCTCTATTGCCTCCATCCTCCTTTAAATTGATATTTATGTATAAAATTTATCTTTGAAGATAAATTTTAGAATTCCCTCTTACACACCTTGCCACCTACCCCCTCACCCTACCCCCCACCTGTCACACACAAAATGGAAATCACGTACAAGTGATAGTGTGCCCAGTTACATTTGAGGTATTTTTTATTTTTTATTAATTTTTTTTTTAAACTTTTGACAATAGATATGAATGAAATCCAATTAAATATTGTATTTAACTAATAAAATGTCTTAATTGATTACAATACATATATAATCTTACTCGACCAACTCTATAACTATTTAACACATAACTTAGTAATATAAACTAATAGCTACGGGAAAGAAAGTAATATATAGATAAAATAAGATTAACATTTAACCTTTATCCATGGTTTTAATGTTGAATTTGAAAAAAACTTTTGACAAGTATACTTTCATGAAGTCTTGGATGTTGAGCATAAAAAATGAGATAAAATTCACCATATTCAAGCTATGGTACATGCTGAATTCCATCAGGCCGAACCCCAAAATGACAACTATCAGATATAGATGTTATAAACCTTGTATGGTCATAAATAAAATGATAAAATGGTACACAAATGGATTTTAATGACATCAAAATTATCTATAGGAAATGAGATTGATATACTACTACTAGATGCTTGAAGGTCATGCCATAGTCCTAAAGTGTTCATGTTAGAGATGAACATGATGTTGTTGCTACCAACACAAATCTAGAGGTATATATGGAGGGATACATGGTATAAAATATAGGTTTATATAATATTCACTACTATATATTACAATATATAGGAGGATGATCTCTTTAATAGAAAGAGCCAAATTTAATCACAAATACCCTAAATATATCATATCTTAACAACTCCTAAAGACTCTCCCACAAGCTTATCTTCTAATGAGTTGTTATAGATCATGTACAACTCAAATTATTCTCACATAATTACATATTTATACTAGCATCACAATATAATTACTCACATGTGAGCACTAACAAGGATTTTCCTAATAGTAATAACTTATCAAGCTTTGTGTTTGCATTTGGAATTATAGTGAAGAAAACACATGGATATAGGATTCAATTTGTAAGCTATCTAGTTGAAAGTGATATCAAACTTGATTTGGGTCAAAAAATATATTTTGGAATTAACACTGAATCAATCATTATAATCTCATTCATGATAATTTATTGTTTCTTAATAGTTTATGTCAACTATCTTTCCATTTTGAAATTTGATTTTATGACTCTTGATTTGATAGGGTTTATTTAACAAGTGTCAATTTATCATAATATTTAGGATTTGAGTCACCTCAATTAGATTAATTATGTCTATATTTGTTAAGTTGATAGGATTTCACTTGGTTCAACTAGAATTTTTATGTTCATTTTATTTTTGTAGATGACTGTGGTAGGAATGAAGTGTGGAATCTTTTTGTTTAGATGATCGATATATATTTTATCATTCAATAAGTGTATGTATATACGAGATGATGACACATGGAATAAAATAACTTAGTTGCACTATATTAGGCTTCATAATTTTTAACTTTTAGTTTTTCATCTACAACACTGTGAGGTGATGAAACATGGAGAAATCTCACATAGTTGTGGTGTCTTAGGCTTCACGACTTCACTTTTTCAAGCAAAGACCTATGAGGATATGCAAGGTAGACACATGGATAAATTTTGTTTAGTCACATAGTTATGAGTCTTTTTACCTTATCCATTTTAGTATTAGGTATGTGATATTGTGATATGATGATGTGTACATATATATTATGCAGTCGCATAATTTCAAGCCTTTTTTAAAACTTGTAATTTTGAACTATTAGCTAGGATAATACAAAAGGAAGACACATGGAATACTCTCATAATGTTGATGTGATGTAAGTGTACAAATTTAGGTTTTTAATTTTAGTTTAGATGCAAAATAAATGGGTACAAGTACCTTGACTATGACATGTGGCCTAATTATTTAGAGCTTGAAAAGGACTTGACTTTATTTTAGTATTTTATGATGAAGAGACATGTGGCCAAATTACAAAGGTAATTTGTAAAGCAACTTTGACTTGTAAAAGATAAATATGATAATATTGAACATATAAATGTTATACTAGTTAATTTTTTTTGAATTAATTAAAATCAAGCATAGACATTTAATTATGTCATTATGATTTTAAGCCAAATTTCTAAAAAATAATTTTTTTATCAATACTTAGGATTTAGTGTGCTTGGAACCTAGGGCCGATTTTTACCTCAATGGAACCAAATATGAAATTTATATAAATTAATGGGTCGCTATTTTAAATTTTTAAAATGGAGAGTGTTGGTCACAACAAAGATGGAGCATCCCAGGCATAGAGGTTATCTTACATCACCTAAGATGCATATATCCAATTTTACAAAGGAGATCATAGGGTGTAATGATTTTAAGGTATAAGTGTGAATATATGTTGAAGTAAGAAGTTGGTATGTAGTAATAGGGACTAGATTAAGGCATAGAATATAGTATACCAAGGTTGTGTGAAAATTAACTTTTAGTTCATGTAAGGTAGTAAAGGTGTTTGAATGTGCGAGGACTTGCACCATAGGCACAAGGTGTTAGCACATAAATAATCATGATATGATGTAGAGAAATATGAAAGGAAGGTCATATAATAGATGACATGTAACATACTTTTCACAAAGTCACTCAAATTTTACTATACTTGACATATACCTATAATAATCCTACATAGACTTGAGTATGGTTATGCGAAGAACAAGTTAGCACAAAAGGTAATAGTTAGCAATTTAAATGCATGCAGACACGTACTAAAAAGTAGTTAAGATTTATGTGGTGAAATATTCATAGGATCATAAATAAATTAAGTATGATTGTATACTAGTACATGATATAACATATTATTTGTATAAAATAGTAAAAGCATTGTCAGTGGATGCATAGAGAAAAGGGTCATAAGCATAGAAACCTATGATAGCCTACATGGACAACCATGACATCTTATAAAGACCTATAAAATGGTATGAAGGATATCATTTAATGAGATGTTAATCCTCAAAGGGAGATTATGCCATATTTTAGAACTAATCTCACAATGAAGGCATATGGCCTAGATAGAATAAGGGAATTCCAAGTGACTCCATTAGTGTATTTTTAAGTTTTCATGTTATAGCTCATACCCATCGATCTTGTGACCTATGCCTTAGGATTAAAATAATGTAATGTTTATTTATAATCTTAATTTGATTTATAAATTATGTTTTTAATTTTAATTGTGTGAATGTTGGGTCTAGATATGAGTGTGTTCACTCGGGATGCATGGTGTAGGAAAATCCT